>JAWQFL010000013.1:3853-30650 GCA_033442365.1 Creolimax fragrantissima
GTACTTGTATTTGCATTTACCTGTATTTGTCTCTTTTCTGGTTCCATGTAGGGAGTTATATACGTGTTGGATTCTTAAAAGGCTCATCGCAACAATACACTCTGCTAGAAGTCACAAATATGTACACATAAGAAGTGTCAATTATAACTTCATTGCTATTGGTATATCGCGCACTAGTTCTGAGCCAGCGCGAGAAGCATATAAGGATTGAAATACAATGCTAAACAATCATGGTTAACGTACGTCTTCCTGACCTCGGTAATGCATAGGTAATGAAAGAGAGATGGAGATAGCTATTTGATATTGGTCAGCGAAGGATAAATCTCCATTCAAGTACAGTCGGATATATGTAGTTTAGTTTTTTGGTTCGTAGGTAGTGAAAGGTGGTAGTACTCATAGTCAGCGTGCTATTGTCAGTAGTCCCCCGGTCTGTGCTGTACTCCGTGCCTTGGCAAAATGACAAGTACTTTGTCCACCAATCTCTGCTTACTCGATCAATTGCCCAACGCACTCTGAATTGTCTGTACTACCCAATTATTTCGTGATAAAAGTATGTCTGGCTGGAGCCTTTTAGAAATCCCCCACCTCAACTCCCGGCAGCACTTAGTTCCCCTTCAATCTGAGATCCAAAATGAATACAAATAGAATAATCACACGTTTCTTGTGGGGAAACAAAAATATATTCTGCCTGATAGCACAGCATATATAATATAAAAATATGCTGGCCTCCGCACACATTTCCCGCGTGTTTGCATCTGTTGCATATAAAGGGTTTGGGGTTTTATAATATCTACGTTTATCACCACAAATAAAAAAGTTTCTTAAGATTTCAACTGCCAATTCGCATGTTATTATCCATCATCTCCCATGGAAGTAAAGATTGGACGATGATAGATAAGAGTACCTTACTAGCATGTGCATGATGCTATTAGAAAAGCAAGCTCCTTTCGGCAGACAACCGACTGCTATGACTCACTTCCGCGTATGTGCTCCCACTTAACAGTTAGTTCTTAGCACATCCCAAGTACTAGAACAGCCACTCAAACATCCTTCGATCAACTCATCCACGTGTACATTCGTACCATATCATATAAATAGTATGTATGGGTCACACTTTGCAGTTTATCCAATACAGAATCGTCAACAATAATCATTGCTTATATTCAGACTTATATGCATAAGACTGTGTATTTTGGTGTCATGCGCGTTCCAGAGATCCGCAAACGTATTGGGTTATGGTTTAGTCATCTGAAATTATCTCTTTTTATGGGAAAGAACCTATATTTTTATGTTCGATATATCCATAGAGGGAATCATAACAACAATACCTGCAGTTATGAGACTGGGTAATAGCTCATCTAAGATTATCATTCTCACGTGCGGAAGAGCCTGTATTTTCATACTCGATTTCTCGAACAATGACTACACGTACGTGCTTATATAGATTTTGAGAAATATTCATTCATCCAAGACAGTCATTCTCCAACGGGGATGAACACGCATTTGGAGAATAAGCTGTAAGTACATAATTATTAGGCAGAGTTCAAGTTTAGGATTTATCGCATCTGAGATGGATATATGTTCGATTTATCTCAAATTAGAACAGTAAATGTAAGTCCATATTAATACAACCAACAAGTAGCCCATAATATACACCCAGTTTTCTAAATCGACCGTGCACACATGCAAGCACATGGCTATGTACATGCTCGCCGTTCTGGGGTATATAAAGATACACTCAGAAGCTGATACATATGCACGCGGACTGGTTCGATTTGGAGTATCATACCAGACCTCTCGCGCAATAAAAGTAAACATCGGCGGCTTTGTGTATGAGCATCGGCTACGAAAAGCATCTAAGCTAATATCAGCATATACACTTCCACGCTTATATGTATGTATGTGTGAAATTAAATATGCATGTGAGTCTGCGTAAGAGGGCAAATATATCCCATCTATTCTGAAGTTTGACTACACTAGATTTTAAAATGCGTACCACTAGTGCAAACTATTTGATAAGGAAGGCGTACCGCCATGTCGCGTCTTGACTACGGTATTTGAGAGAAACATCGTGATCGTAAAGTTTTTGTACATAGTAACTAAAATATCTCCACGTCAGCATAGTAAAAACTGGAGATGATCATGGGATTCATACGTGAGAAATAATTGGGAGTTGTGGACGTACTGCAGTGTCAGAATGAACGAACGGAACATACCTTTACTCTATGTACAATTAGCATCCGCTCGGATTATTTAATCCGTCAGTCATACTGATCTCTTGGTATGTTTCTTATTATTCTGGCGCGAAGGTAAGCGGATAAAAGCGAAGCAGAACAATGAACATACATTAAAGCTACACTAAATATGCATTTATATCTTTGCTATGAAATTCACGTAAAATCCATCCGTTCTTAGCATTGTGATTGTTGCAAAAATACGAATACACTATTCTTCTGCGTAATACTGGAGTACATATGGTAAGATAATTGTAAAACACCATCAAATCAAGTCTTCCTGCTCACAACTAATAGACTACGAACTTTTGAGGATGAACTGTTATATTCGTTCATGAGTTTTATCGAATAAATAACTCCCGAAGAAGCATGTAAATATGTACTCTTAGTGATACCATTAATTGAAAAGTCGAATAGACTGTCATGATTTTATCTGCATCCTTGAGGTATCATCAATCCAGTTGCAGTGAGGCACGTCTAGAAATGTTCGTAGTCAGAATATCGCTGTCCAACTTTCTCAATAGGAACGTCAAGGTTCTCGACAACAAGGCTGAGTCAATGTTTTTCGTCACGTGGGGAAAGTCAAATAATTCTAGATAGTCTGTTGTATAGATAGTTATTCCTACTAGAGGCTCATCTTATCAACATTCTCAAATGATGACTATAACCGACTAGTGCATAAAGCTAATCGCCAGTAACCAGAAAGAATGTTTCCACGAACTACAGTAGAGACGGTTTCACTTGGCAGGGGGCGACCGAGCCTCCCCTGCATTTGCAAATTGAAAAGCACCATCACAAACTTTTGAGTATTTGCGACCTTCCAATACGTCTATACCAGTCCACTCTACGTTGGTTGGCGCATATGCACACACTGTCGCAGCAGAAATATGAGTTTTGAAACGGTCAGTTATGAAAGCATAGTTTAGATCCACCCAACAGAGAGTGCGTGTGCGTGTGTGTGAGGTTGCAGCAAAAATGCAAATGCGTGCGTGTGCGTGTGCGTGTGCGTGAGGTTACAGCAGAAATGTGAGTTTGTGTGCTCATGTGTGTGTGTGTGTGTGTGTGTGTGTGTGTGTGTGTGTGCAATGAGGTTATGCAGAAATGTACGTTACCTCTAGTGTGTGTGCACTTCCTTTTGCATTAATAGTCAGTCTTTTGAAACAGTTTGAATTTTAAAACTCTTTCATTTCAACTCTAATAAAGAGCAAGTAGAGTGAAAAATGACTCTTACGTGGAGTTTGAGGAGTAGTTGGCTTGCTTAGATCTTTCTAATTGGGGAATCAAGGACGAAAACGGTCACCAAAAAAGTAAGAAATAGATGATATTTTTGATAGGAAGTTGAGCTGGGAGGTGGTATGCCATTAGGACCAATGATGTATTTCAGATGATTCATAATTCGCCAATAATTTAAAATATTTAGCCGTCTAGTAATAATATTGGTTGTTTACCATAGTAGTGCTCCTTCATACAAGATTTAGGGCCATTTATCAAAGTAGTGCTTTTCATACAAAACATGTAACGAACCAAAATCGCATATGGTGTAATGTTTTAAATATGAGATACCATTTAACGTTAAAAACACCGACCCGTTAAAATACACCAACTGCTAAGGCACTGTTGTAAGGCGATATGTTTTCTAGTCGTACTGACCCTATTTTCGTCGAATAGAAAACAGTGAATTCCAATCTATGTCGTATCGATCGCTGTGTGTGTGTGTGTGTGTGTGTGTGTGTTTATGTGCGTTTGTACGTTTGCGTTTGTACGTTTGCGTTTGTACGTTTGTGTGTGTGTGTTGAGTGTGTATGTGTGTGTGTGCGTTTGTACGTTTGTACTTGTGTCTGTTGAGTGTATGTGTATGTGTTTGTACCGTGTGATGTGTGTGTGTGTATTCATTGACAAAAGACCGGCACCTACAAAACATGCACCAAGCGTTGAAGTGTATATATATAGAGGTCTACGCACAAGTGCAACCATAATCACAAAATTGTGGTATTCTAGAATATACTCCCAAGCTTCGGTACAATAGAGACAATGTTTCAATCTACCGCTTTCCTATATGTAATGATAGTCGGCCACAGTCTTGCATCAGTCTCCTGTGTCCCGGCAAGCGGTCAGCGTGCAATTCAGGCTTGTGAATGCGGCAATGGTAAACTCAAACTATGGGGCCCAGGTGGACCTCATACTGCACTTGTACAGCCGGCAGAGCTATTTAATAATCTAAACCAAAACATGACAGATATAGAGGTTTGCTGGGGTCCTGAAAATACGTGGCGCGAGATGGCGCTTGAATGTGCAGCAGGGTTATATTCGGCAGCACAACAACAGATGAGCGGATTTCTACGAATCTATGGGGACGCAATAGACGAGGCGTCGGTATATCCCATAACAATGCATATATCCACCGTTGTTGTGAATAAAGGCAACCCCAAAGAAATTACCGGTCTACAGGACCTGTTTGATATGTCTAAGGATATCAAGCTGGTGGTAAACGATGGAAATTATCACGACACTTTAACGTCCGCAACTGGGCTCTGGGAAGATGTCGTAGGACGAACTTTTAATGTTGACGACATGATCGCTACCAGAAAAAAAATTATCTATTTCGCAAGCGGAAGTGGAGACGCACGAGACACTCTACTAGGCATCAACGATGCCGTGGAAGACCAAGCTGATGCTTGGATTACATGGAACGACTGGGTTGTAGCAAATCCTGATATATTTGAGTCGATTCCAATCTCATCGGAATATGCTATTGCTCGTGATGTGTCAATTGTTGGCACAAAAAACACGAGTGAATCTGATCCAGACATTGTTCAAAGCTTCGTTGATTATCTTCGGTCAGACGATCAAAACGTCAATGAGGCTATGCAGGCAGCTGGATACAGTAAACAATTTATTTTATAGTCATCTACGCAGTCTTAATCATTTTACCAGTTGACATCGAGGTGAAGATTTATGGGTTTACGCGCAGTGCGTTGATAGTGGTGTATGTCACATGTACTTTGCACTTTGCAATATTTTCCTATCTAGCTTTTATTATGAGTGTAATTATTTTTCCGAGGAATAAAAATTCTGATAAAGACTTACGCGAAAACTGCTTTACGTGAAATAATCAACCCCTTAGACCTTGTTTGTTGCGTAGCTTTCATTCTAATTGATGTTTAGTAGATATTGAGGGTTTAGGGTTTAGAGTTCTTTTACATTATACTACCTAGCTACGTAAGCATTTCTAGAAGTTACACGTGTTTTAACCATTGTGAAAATGTATAGTATTTTAGACCGACAACAAGATTGCTTCTTGAGCGAACAAGAGCAACTCTAGAACAGTAACATATACACTCGAAGTTCATATTCGGTGTGCATTTTGGGAAAATCTCTCCTACATTTAAACGATTTCATCGATAACAGTACTCACCAGAGCACATTATAAAGGTTTAGTGAGTTCATGTATTATCAAAGGTTTATATTTATAATTGGATTAGCACCGTGCAATGTTCACGCACTAGAAATGTTCAAAAGTGATGACAACCGTTACAAAGAATGAAGCGCCTGAAACCCGAAGGAAAATACATCCACGATAATAGTTGAAATGATTTACACACCCTGCTCCATGCATACAAATCGTTCTCTTAAGTGGAAACTAAGGTGCGGCAATCCGTCGTACTTTCACATGCCTGTGAACCGCACTCATCCAAGTCAACACCAGTCTATATCAAAGATGACCACACACAACATGCACGTACATATGTATAGTACAATTTCACCCACGCATATAAACCGTGATTATAAATGAAAAGAGTGTTAACTTGAGCAAAAAGTAGCACAGACAAAATGTATGCATGGTTGTATATGCGCTTTTTGTGGGTACGATATGTATTATTCTTTTGGGTTGTTTGCGTGAATGAGTGTGTGAGTGGTGTATTTGAGTGATTGATTGATTGATTGATTGATTGATTGATTGAGTGAGTGGTGAGTGAGCGAGTTCGTTTGTATGTGCGTGTGTGTGTTTGTTTATGTTTGTGTGTGTGTGTGTGTTTTGATGCATTTCGCTTTTGTGTTCATTTTCTTTTCGACTCATCAAACACCGCACAGCAGCGCGTACACATTAATTTGAGCACACATACACAACACACAACACACACACTTTCATGTTCTACACACACACACACTAATAACCCATATAAAGCCATCACATCTGCTACTGCATTCTCGTGTGTTCGTAATTGGTAGGTATGATCATTCAATCGTTGCGTGAATAACGCATGCGAATGCTAAGCGTGCACCACAGATAAGAGTTGGACAAAATTCAACCACACCCTCCATATAAAAGAATACAGTTATACCGCAAGCACGAAGGTATCTATAAACAGTCATACAAGATCGCCATACACGAGAAGTTGTCACGTACACACACGTAAGAACCATAAGGTTGGCTGTTTTTATATATATATATTCAATTTCCCACTGCCTTTACCTGTACGTGCGTGTTACTTGCAGATGTAAGCATAGGGTAATGAGCATTAAGAGCCAGATATAGTAATACGTCTACCCAAAGTACTGTACAAATTACAAATTGTACGCTGACCGGCGAGCTCAGAAAGAAATGTCGCCCTCACAGCCCTCCAATGGGGCGACCGCACGTCTGCCAGCTATGATCGCTCCGAAGATTCTCGAGTTCGATATGACGAATAAAGTGTGTGTGCGCACGTGTTCTATTTCTCGTTGTCTGTGTTATGTCCCCGTGTTCTTATTTGAATGTATGTGAATGTGATTGCTTGGTGTGTCATAGCCATACACAATACTCCAGTCGTGTGAGTGGAATATTCATTATGCAAACCTCACGCTCTTACCCTATCTCGATATTTCAGTGTGTACTGAGATCAGGTATTCTTTCACAACTACGCGCACATACACATATATGTAATATATATATAAAACCTAAATGCATTTCACACAAATAAGCTTGCACCCTTACTTATCCTCGCAAATCGGAACTTGCGTTCACTCTCAACATCATGCATATATGTATATAAACCGAAAACACATTTATGCCTTCTTTTCTATTCAGAGCAAGCATAAGAAGTTTCTAACTGTGTACAACACATATGATGTGCCTCTCCACTACAAAATCAGATGTACTTCCAGGAAGGCATTTACATTACAGGTAAACAACTATTGCATGTGTATATATGTATATTGTATAGAGTTCAAAATAATTATGCTAAGCGTAAAACGACCCATTTACTTGATGTAGTATATGAAGAATGACCGTCTGACTACCCTATTGATAAATCCATGCGAAATTTATCGCTTAAACGTTGCTTTCTGCGAATGTCTCTTCAACACTTATATATAATATATTATGTATATTTATACAGACGTTCTATGAAAGGATCATCAAATTTTAGCACATAACTATTAACTATATATAAGCGTGGATGTACTCATATACACATTCAAAGATGTACCAGCGTATATCTATTGCGGGATCTTTCTTATTTATAGGGTTATTATCTCTTTAGTACAGCACATGCTGTATTTTGTTTGCGCTACGCGGAATGTACATCAGCACATATATATTTTGTACATATCAAGATTCTGTTTTGCATTGTTGGTATGAACAGGGTGCCCATGGAACGCTAAAACCAAATTCATCTTACGGTGTTGCCATATCATTAAACCCTTCTGCAGTCACGGATATAGGCAAAACGAAGGTACATCAACTCAGATTTGTTCATGTGACGAGTTTAGTGTGTTTTTGTATTTATATGTATGTAAGGGTATTGTCATTTATGATATTATATGCGTGCATGTATGTTTTTGCACGTTGTGTGCATATGGGTAATATTGATATTCTATTTGTAAGGAACTGACAACAAAGTTTGAAATATATGTGTCGAATACACATAGTTCATAGTTCCTATTGTCTCGTGAGTATCACACTCATCTCAACTAACTGATGCTACTTGCAGTTTAAATTCGAGGTGAGCTGTTGGGATGATAAGAAAAATATTGAAGGGGTGACGGTCGCAACCGCGTACATAAATGTATCTACAGGTATACATGACTCGTAAACTATAAACCCCAATATGAACTCACGAATACAATACCAGTATTACACACATAGTGGCGAACAGGTGCGTGAACAAACATTCGGGTAGAGGAGCAAACAACACTCCGAGGCAACGACTATCTACAAAATTAATTTCTGTACATGAAGAACAGACCTTATCTGTGCTTCTACATACTCACTCTCACGACATCTTTGGCTTTGAACGAAAACACACGAACATACTGGAAAACACAACATTCACCATACCTATAATAAATCTATACATAGGTACCACTGTGCTACCGTGGGATGGTACATCAACTGCAGAGACACTTTCTGGGCATTCTGGAGAAGAGGGAGAAGAAGGAACAAATAGTACCGCATCTTTTGTGGGAAATGTTAGTAAGCGTAGAGGACTGAGTCGTGCGAGTTCCCCGGCTGTATTGTTTACCGCTGCATTACTCGCAGCATGTTTAGTTGTGCTCTTAAGTCCATTCGAATGCGGTATGCGCTCAAGGAACAGCATACGTATACATGCATGTTTTCGCATGCATGATACACCATGCGCATTTCACTTCTATAAAGTGCGTATTCAAATCCTCCATCCGAATCCATTTGCATATGTTAATGTTATGTTAATGGACAAGTGATGCGACTCAGTAGTGCGAGGTGCGAGCATTAGGTCGTAGGCTTTTCCTTACTTTTTTTGTATGTTTCACTAATACATGTGTGGCGTATATATATATATATATATATTGTCTATATCAAGTGTACGTGTGAACGAGGTGCGAGCATGTAGTTGGATTTTTGCATTTACTATTCTTCCTGTCCAATTTCGGCGCGTATATGTATTCATGTTTGTGTTTCGTTTCATGATTGTTCTCCCGCATTTGTACGTGTAGTTGCACGAACATCCAGATGAATACTCAAACTGTCATTCAATATTGCACAGTTTCGGAAGACGCAAAGAAAGTGAAGAACATGTCCGTGCTTCCAGTGGTATCACACACAGAACAACTCCTTGCCGCATTCATTTTGGGTATGTATATTCGTGTGTTTGTGTTCATGTACTCGGATAGTTCATGTGTGATTGCAATGGGGTTTAGAGTGCATTCGGGTATCTATCTGCATAGGTTAGATTTTTCCACCATCCGTTTACCCATACAATCATGTAGCAGCAACCTGCACATTTTGTCACACATACACATCCCAGACTGGAGAGATGCAAAATGTTAATCTGAATATTTTCATGCCTCTCACGTACCGTCACGTTAGGGCTGGTCACCATGACGATACTGCATACACACAGTCGCACACCCGGGGTAGTCGAGAAGAAACTATAAGTACATTCACTTACGCACACCACATACATATATGTGAGTATGTTCCCACAGTTTGCCATAGGAGTTTTTTTATTTCTGTATCAGAAAAACTCATAAGTTATAGTCCTGGAAGTTGTTTTTAACATATCACACTCTCAGATGTACGATACATAGTACGCGTATGTAAGAACTCTTCACGTGCAGACACGTATGTACATACGATAGCCACCCGATATTATAGTACAATTTAATTGTGTCATAGTTGCTGAAAGGACTAGGTACGTTTGTATACAACGGGGAACCCCACGTGGTACTGTCGTATTTATGCATTGATCGAAGCGTTTATGTGTAATATAAATGAACAGGTTTCTTGGTCATAAAATGCTACAGTGCACACTAGTACACACGGGATGCACGCATATAGCCATAAATGACCAACACAGACATATTAGACGTTCGTTATATGTTAAGCAAATACTATATTATAATGAGTTTTGATTCTAGATCAGCACTGTCGAAACATGCAAGCACATTATATATGCATGCACCTACAAACTATGAAGTTATGAGTAGGGTTGTTTCCGGGATTTATATGTGCGAATTATGTAAACCCTAAACCCTAAACCCTAATTCTCTAATAAATGCTCAAAATATAAGGGCGCATATACTAAATGACAATAGGAAGTTGTGAACAAATGGCAGTACCAGGACCTGATTATACGTTTTTGCGAAAACGAAAATTGGGTACAATCAACATCTGTATCTGTGACTGCGTCGCTGCGCACAAAGACAAACTTGCACATAAATCGAGTACTAGATTATCAAAAACAGGGACATATTGTGGAAACGTCTTTTACTAATTGTAATACATAATTCGCTGCATATTATCGATGCAACTATCACCATATAATTAGACTGTAATCCTATGGAGAAAAGAATCATTGAAAACACGTTACATAGCTTCTCAACTATATGCAACAAACATCCACTCAACGGTAGTATATTGCATCAGTGATTAGTGTGTATTCTTACGCAATCTTAAGGTACTCGTTGTCGTAAAAGATTTCAAGACGTACATTTAGATGGCATACCGTTACACGAGTGTATGCGTGCACATATTAAGTACAGTTATCCGATCAGGTATTATATCAAGACACGCGAATATGGCAGCACATCTATTATATAAATATGCGAATGGAAGTAGCAACTAGATCTACGTTTTTATTTGTATAGCTCATCAAGTGTGGTTCATGTAACTGCCCGCTCTGGTAGGTGAAACTCGTGCGGCACTCAGCATATCTTCATTTCAAGGAGGATTGCGTGTTGTTAGGGTTCGCGTATTCATCAACACTTTACGCCCGCTTCTGAATTTCCAGTGCTCTTCTCTTGATCTCCTCGTTTGCGAAGGTGTCCATACTATGTACGAGGAACGATTCAGTATGCAAGCATTATATGCATGCGATGATAAGTATATTTCCAGTCTTGTAGCTGGACAGACTCTCACACAGAGAGAATACTTTGCGCTGTGCGCACTTACATAAAAGATGACTTCTAAGAGTGAGTACAATTTGATCGAGGTCTACGGAATCGAGGTCTACGGAAATTACATACATCCAAGTATACATACATCTTGTCTGAAGACACAAATATACACATATGGAAACCTGACAACAAAACCCAAACATGAGCGTTCAAATACAACAAAAATCTGAATATACTTACCATAATTCGAGATATTCTTAGTATACTCGAAAAGTAAATAAAGCTACATACATAATGTACAATACTACTGTACCTTGTATCTGGCACATTCCATAGTCCTACAGCTGCAAACACAAAAGCTCCACCCATTCCGTATACC
The DNA here is from genome assembly GCA_033442365.1 of Creolimax fragrantissima. Taxonomy (NCBI): domain Eukaryota; class Ichthyosporea; order Ichthyophonida; genus Creolimax; species Creolimax fragrantissima. The sequence continues at coordinate 15,323 of JAWQFL010000013.1, forward strand.
CAGATATATTCCCATCGTTCCTTTTTCCGAGCTCCCGGCTGGGGCGAGTGTGGAATTATATATATGAAAGTATATGAGTGTGTTTGTGCAGCCTTTTGTGCGACTACACATGCAGGTGATTGTGTGTGCATCCAAGCATTTTATAAGCATTTACAGTTAAGTATAGTATCACAGTTGTACTAGTGTGTATTAGTCTAGAAGATATCGAAAACGAGCACTGGTTGTAATGGGCAATAAGGGCAAAGGGTAAAACTACGATAAGAAACTGATTTCAAAAAGTACTATCACACAATTCTCCATTAATGCTAGATAAAATATAAGCACATTTTGAGTAGAACCAAGAGGAAATATATACATGTAGTTTATTAATAAAAGTTCTCATTCGTATGGATGTACGATTCTATAATACGTACAGACACGAACTATTCACATACCTTTTCATTGAACAAGAAACCATTTCGGTATTGGGAGGCAGCGGGTTCCTCCGCAGCACGCAACGGTATGCGTCGTGCCTGTGACTGCACAGCTCGTCGCAATGCAAACATATTGTAATTATAGAGAGAGAGAGTGTGTGTGTGTGTGTAATGTATGTGTGTGCGTACGTATGTGTGTTGGTGTGTGTATATGTGTGTGTGTGTGTATGTGTGTGTGTGTGTGTATGTCAAGTATTACAGTATCTATTAATTGTCCACTACTGAGTTCTCGTGGAATAGCAATAGTACGTATTGAGAATATGTAGAACGGTGTCGTCCACGAGGTTCGATGTATATATAATACGTAAACTGCGTTTGAGAATACGTATATAAGGATGAGATTTTTGGCGGGCTTTTCTGGCGGGGCGTTGTCCTGTAACGCATCCCTCGAACCCACACACACACACACATACACACACTCATACACACATACACATACACACACACACATATATATATACACACATGCACACATACACATACATATATACACACAAATACATATATACACACACATACATACACACACACATACATACACAAACTCTCACTCACACAATTCACGCTCACAGCGAAAAACTCACCCAACCTGTAGATTGCAGCAAATAATCACAAGTCACCACATTTCTCAGCGTTGTGTCAGTATTTTGTGGACCGAAGATGCAGTGTGTAAAATAAATACACACACAGCGGCACACACATTAAAAAACACTCACTCACTCACATACCTTCTTGCGCTACAGCACATGTTCACAAAACTTGTAGACAAACATGCAGACACTCCATCGAGAACATCCCATTAACACTATACGATGTACTTTTATGATACGTACATGCTGATGTATACGATCTAGTGAGCAAGAGTGGTTGAGTGTACGATAATCGATAATACCTCTTTCGTGTTTAACGGCAAATTAAAAGTCATACGCAAAGCCACTGTGTTTCAACTCATCGACCGTCACACCGAGCTACAGTCAATCTAATCATGTTGGACACTATTCTAGTACAGGATTCAGACTCGGATAACGACACGGAGGTCACTTTTCGTAGAATCCAGAGAAAAGGAATATATGAAAAGGCACCCCCGGCGCATGTATATACAAGACATCAAACGCACATGAATGGAAAGTTCGTTAATGAGAACCAACGCTACGAGATTTTCCGTGTGCCCGAGGATTCATCTCCTACGTTATCTGATAGAGGTGCGTATTGGTTGACTATAATGTGTGTAGGAACCTTGTTATTTGTACAATTAATCCGGTCTATATATGTATACATGTTTTAACAACTGCAGGCATGTATTATGTACATTTGTGAAAACCATAGCCCCAATTTTTTACGCCTGTTGAACCGAGTTGATAAAGTGTACGAACTTATTTTGTTCACCAATTTATGGAACATTTTCACTCTGTAATAGTTCCATGATGCTAGGTTGCATATATTTTGAATGTTCTACTGCGCAGAATCACACACCGACCAAGCCTGACTATACGAAAACAAAGTTTTCCAAATATGCACATCATCGCATACTCCACTACACAGCGAACTCTCTGTGCATTTATATGCACACATACATTCAGGCGACGCTCACATAGTTATATCAAAACATTCAGTGGATAGTTAACACTAACCCATTAGGTACACATTCTTGGACACGCGTACAGAATAAACTTACAATTGTATACTTATATACACATACAAACACTGTATGGTAATTAAATCAGGATCATGTATATCCACAGCAGTACAAGTTCACAGGACCATGCACTTGAAGAAGCGACATTATAGTCGCAGAAAACTGCCAACATCTCTTGTCGTTAAGGACAAAAAGATAGACAAGGACATTGAACTTAGCGGTAGTGACGATGGCTTTGAGAATGTTAGCACACCAATCTCGCTCCCGCTGCGAGGTGTCAAAACTAGTTCAATGACGTACCCTCTCGACGCATCATACAAAAGTACACCTAGTGCGCGCGGTGCAATTCGCACACCTATGTCGCACGAGGCTGTATCTTCTGTGCGAACTTACATCGACACACCACTGCAATCCCAGTCATATACCAGACAACATATCAAACGGATGGGTGTTATTGGGAATACTAGCGGGCGGACTCTGTCCCCCACTTATGCAACCTACAAACCTAGTGAGTCCAGGTGGAAGAAGTACGGATACGACAATATAGAGGAAACCTCGTCAGATTCATCTCCAAACATATATCAACACACAGGGAAGAGCAAACGTGCACTGTACTCACGTTCCCGTACGAAGAGACACACAGATAGACAGACACACACGAGCGGTTTCGTCAGCAAGGGTCGTGTGCATGAAAATAGCTCACGCACTTTACATTTGGGAAAATGTGTACAGCAGTTGCACGCACAAAGTCATAAACCTCGTCATCTGATATGTGCGTTCAACAAGGTAAACACACCGACAGAAAGAATGTCCAGAGGCAGGGAGAGGATGTTGGGTAAGATAGATTCAAATATAGATGTACTACCCCATGTACCTTCAGATATAGATGAGAAAACACCCACATTCCCAGCCTCGCGTACGCAGGCACACGTTCAACAGGAACACTCGCGAGCAAACACACGTATCAATACAAAGCATGCGACAGATAATACCTTGAACAATGGTTTAATACGAACTAGAGAGAATGAGCGCACGAAAGAACGTGGTGTGGGCGTACAGAACTATAAGGAAGCTTCGTATTTTCAAGAAGACCGTGTTGAAGACTTTACTGAACACGCAGCGAATGTAAGTGACGCCGTTAAAGTCACATGTACAAACTCATACGGTATGAAAGAAACTTTAAATAACGCCAACCAGACTGAATCATTATCCCACGTATATGGCAATATTGAGAATATCGAGAACTATGATGACTTTATGGGTGAATCTCGTGGAGAAATGGGAGGAAAAGAAAGCAGTCGGGATATTATAGAGAAGCTTGAAGACAGTGTCCAGTCCAAATATAAACTGCCTTCAAAGACTCACACATCAACCAGCACCAAACTTACAAATGATGATAATGATGATGTTATCAGCATTGGCAAACTTCGAAGTGGGCGTGGGTATATAAAAGACATTGGCGAAGAGGACATGAGCATCAAGTTGAGTCCTGCTAACATTACTGCAAGTAGAATAACAAACGAAGAGACGATAGACAAGAATTCATGTGTGTATTTCTCTGATGAAGACGATGATTTTAATATAGATGCACATGTACGCGTCTCCAAGAGACTGAATGCTGAGAATGCTGGTGCCAAGCCAATGTTAGGAAGCATCAGCAAAAGAACATTGGGTATGACTACCAGAATGGAAGATTCTCACGACCCGTGTGCTCATGGTGAGGTATCGGTTGAAAACGTGTGTTCCAAATCGGTACGAGATACTCTCAACAGGACAGTGTTAAATAGCAATAGATGTACGTATGTTTGCGACGAAGATGGATATTATGAAAATGTCGACGGGCATATGATAATTTCTCAGATGGTGAGTGAGAATGATTTAGACAAGTCCACGCAAGGAAAGACCAACAGAATTTTCTCGGATTCGAATAGATTTGTGTACTTCTCAGACGAAGACAATGACGATCGTTTGGTTTTTCACGGGAGTGTCGCCCATGAATTGAGTGAGGATGCTATAGTGAAGACATCGAACGAATTCATTATAAACAAATCGAAATATACAGAACGTACCCAAGTTGGTCAAACTCACACCAAACGTGCGATCATGGAAATAAGTAGCGACGAAGACTCGGAGACAGGACATGTAACAACGCATTCTCCTATGCCTACTACGAGTACCCGTATGTGATTGTATATGCATTGTGTATCTGTCTGTTTCATAACTCCGTCTGCGCACATGTCTAGGATTAAATATGTAGGTACTGATGTTCGGTACAGCTAACAATCACACTAAAGAAACCCTAATCCAAAACACCGCATGTTCAAGAATCTGGTAATTTTTGAATGATGTATAGAATGTCTAGGTCGACCATGGCTCGCGTGTGCGATAATTCGAGAGTTGCACTCTATATGTTTGGCAGTCTTTTGCTACGAAACACAAAATTTTCTAAACATTTAAGACAAGTGCAAGCATTTTTTAAATAAAAAACAATCGCTCTGTAACAGGTAAACGTCGGTTGATAAGAGGATTCAAAAATGGCGGCTCTTATTCACCTTGCATGTCTCCGATATCATCCATCAAGACATTACCGGAAGAGATAAATATGGCGCGTCCAGACATGTGGGAAAGTGAAACTGACAGTCCAAAAGAGATTGAGAGTGAAAATGAAGATGGCATTCATAATGACTATGTGACTACTGATGAGAAGGAATCTGATCGAGAGAATCCAAGTAAGAACAGATATAAATTAAGACATGGAAAGCAAGCACGCACCGATTTTCAAAAGTTCACGGAGAAACAAAAGGACAGTGCGTTCGAGAGACTCCGCAAACGTATGTTCCTTTTATATATTTATGCGTGTTTCTGAGTGTCGCTCAATCCATAGATACGCACCTACAGCACAACGTGCAGTTTCGTGTCTTGAGCCTAGCTTCGAGGTAATTGGATGCTAGCTACGTGTAATCCTTTCCTTCTGAGACTCATAATGACATAATCCTTCTTCGTCCTGATACTTAGCGCATTTGCTGTGTCTTCTCCGCTCAGTTGTGAACGTAATACATGTAAAAAAAAAAAATACATATCACACACAATGTAACACAACGGTATTTGTGCGATAATTGCAATATATCACGATCTCAATCAATCTTAGCTAATAATTTAGGAGCGAACATTGAACATAGTTATAAAAGATACATGCAGCGACTCTACTATTTTGTCAGAAATAAATGATGATATGAAGAGGAAAACGAGTGTATGTTGGTTTGTCGGTGAGCGTGAGTGTCTCTTATACCTGACTATATACACGAACAAACCATGCTGCTGTCCATGTTTACTGGTACACATTTTATACTAATCTCACAACTTCCCCTACTGTTTATTATCCACGAGATTCTGTGTCTGAATTGCATATACATGTAGTTCATCATGTAGACGCATTTTGGAAACGCGTTACGAAAGACGTTTATTTAAATACAGACGTGCCTTTGCAAACACAACACCTAAAGTTGGTGTCCTCCAATTTGCGCTTTCTACAATCTCACTAGAAAACAGCCAAAATACATATCTGCTACTCCCGTCATAGTTACTTTCACGCATATCCGTACGTACCTTTAATTTACAATATACATCATGTATTTCATACAGTTCGTATTCATAAATCTGCACGCAAACTCCATTTAGATAAACACACCACCCTGCTTAAATCGTCACCTGTGAAAATGTTTGAGGAGGATTCCAACGATGCGTTCGTCCAGTGGACATTTTCAAGGTGACTATAATATGCTTTTAGATTATGTATGTATAGCTTAGATCATGTATGCATAGAAATTGTATGTCATTGAATGACTTGTACGTGGATACATGTATGCTGATATATGTGCGCATTTGCGTGTATTCGTATGTGGTCGAGTTTTGTATCCTGTGTATGCAGGCTATTGTCTATTTGGTTTGCACCAATATTGCACCAACTTATCAACAGTCACACCTGACTCGCAAATGTAAACGTGAATGTACTCATTCATAAAACACTGGCTGAAGTACAGAGTATTTATAAAAGGAGCCAAAGAAGGGCCTATTAGCCAATTTAGTCACACCAAAAACACCCTCCTCCATGTACAAACTACATCCTACAATCACATTCCTGCATATATGTAATCCTACAACCGTTTTCAACCAAACTTACAGTGGTCGAAGCACACGTCAACTACCACAAGCTCTATATAAACCACTGCCCAAAGCGGTAAAAAGCAATATGTCTGTTCGCAAGATAGCTGATTACATGCATGAGGGTTCCGATGGAAGCCAGTCATCCAGTAGTGAAGATGACTTCGAGGTGAACGATTGTGAACGTAATGAACAGGATAAAACTTATAATAAACCTGAGGTTGCTCAAGGTAAAATTAAGTAATATGCTTTTGTGTGTTTGGTCAATACATAGCTCTTATGCGGATGTGTGTGCGAAGGTGAATGATGGTAGAGACTCGGGCTGTAAGCTGACAAGTGTAGGTGGGAGTGGATATATTTTCGTACTAGATGTTTTTAAGAATTCAAGTTCAAGTGCAAGTAATAGTTTTAGGGTCAGGATTTAGAGTAACAGAATACTGCTTGTGTGGCAGATCAGATGACATTCGTTAACAGAAATATATTTTGAAAGAGTATACGATAGCAAACAATCTGGGATAACTCTTCGCATTTGTCAAATGCTTAGCACGAAAAGGTGCGGAATTATTTGTATTATTTGTTATAGATGCATGTCTGAATATGTGGCCTAGAGCATATATTTTGTTATGTATGTGCATGTTTTGATTGATTACGTGGATTAATAGTAGAGTACGTTATTAGTTCACTAAGCACGTTAAACAATGATGGAGATATATGCACATACATGCGCTCGTGCGCATACGCACGTACACACATTCATACGTACCACTGCTCATTATAACTTACAGCAATGAACACACTATTACACCGCGGCGCTACTACGGGAGATGTACACCAGGCTTTCAGCATTTTCCTCGAAATGAATTTAAGTAATGCTATTGATGCATCGTTTTTTGTACAAATATTACAAGATAAAGGCATGTTTTAGGTGTTTGATGTGTACATTATCTGCAGTGGATATGAATTGGTGGCACATGATTGAATAGTGCAACGGGAATATGTAAAATGTATTTGAAGTTTTTTCAGTTTCGTTTATGATATATGAAAGTACCCAGACATGGAGATTTAGGGTTTATATACACTCGCATGACTCATCCCTATTGCACATTGTCAATCCTACGTTTCTCGTTTACCGTTCATTTTGGTTCAATCACAGTCCACTATTGTTTTGATGTAAATCGTTTACGATACATTATCACCGTATCCCGATACATATAACACCGACATATATACACAGACGATTACTACTACCCTGCGTTGCGTCAGATCCGGGCCATGATTACATCTCGGTGTGATATGTTGATTCCTTCTAGTGGATGGCAAACAATAAAGGTATAATTACGGAATCTCATGACACGTGCTTACACCCATTACATTAATTGTATTCATTGAATTACACCCAGTATTATGTGGTCGCTTATCAGATATGTATCCACACATATGATTATACACTGCAAACTACTTATAGCACTGTGTGGACGATCGTCCACGTCTCAATAATGAAAAATTGACTGGAAGAAACGTACGGGCTCACTGCCAGGTATGATTACGTCACTGTCACTCGCAGACGCACATTTAAACATGACATATAAACAAATCCCCATTACATACATATGTACTGTATTCGACACGATGTTTCTCACAGGCATGCGGCCGATCTAAACACACTGCCAGTATGATGGTGCAGCTGTCGGGATTGAAGTATGACCCAACTACTTTGATCGATATCGATGAAGTATGTGAGAATACGGGTAAAGAAAATGGTAGAGCGTATATGAGGAAATTTGATTGTGGACCCACATGTGGGAAGCGCATCACTGCGTACCACAAGTTGCGACACTATCCCTATACGCTGTTCCAAAGGTACCTTTGTTCGTGTTTTCTTATATGTGTGGAGAAATCTAAATAGAAATGTATGAATTATACATGCAATGCTAGATAAACTAGAAGAACCGTGAGCAGTAGAGAAGTAGGAACATCGTTAATGTAAATCATCGATTTTACATTCAGCATGGTCAATTTTAATGTATTACCTTGTATGTGGACTATTGCGACCTACCTGACCTTTGACCTGCTTTTGTTTGTGTCCATTTTGGGAAAGAACCAGCATAGTTGTGTCTTAAAGCACGAGAACTATAATAAGTGCAACCAGAATTTGATCTAACACATAACCCAACTACACATACATGATCAATTTTCTTTAATCGCATAGATGTCGACATAAAATGCGCTCTTTTGGTACCGTGACTGACAGGGATGGGGATCTTGTTGACAAAGTTCTTGACGACAAGCAGGTTTGTAAATAGTTTTATATACTCTCGATTCCTACCTCAAACTTCAACGCTCACACCACACGAATAGATTCGTTCATGAGTGTATTGCGTACGCATATGTATGTACATAGTATCACACATGCTCTCCACATATTCAACGTCAATGTTACACTGACATGCTATGCGTGAAAGTCCATGTCCATGTTCAATCAAAATTGACTGATGTACACTCTTTCTTGGTTTTATCCAAAATTATTTCAGTGGGTTTCTAATCAAGAGCGAGACTTTTGGAAAATGTTGGAGGTGGCGGATAGCTTAGGGAGAACTTCCTAAATATTTTGCGCTCTTATTAAACTACTAAAAATGAGATTCTGTCTACTGAGACAATTGTGCCAATGTATGGTTTGGGCGTATTTAAGTGTTTGTCAACAACAGAATATGCGTTATAATGTATCAAATGCAGAATGGTGGTGTTCTACTGTGTGGAATGTGATTCCAGGCAACATTCCACAACATTCCACCCAACCAGTGAGTAGTAGGGTTTAGGTACAGGGTATATGGGAAGCGCAGACTGGTAGACACAACCACGTCACCAGCCGTTCAACTGTTGGCACATTGCCACTTTGAGAGCTTCCATATCTCTGTGCCATGCTACATGAATCGCCCACACATGCCTGCACATGTATTTATTTATCCCTATTGGCATAAAATAGTTAACCTTTATTAATGGTTACATGGTTACTCTTCTAAGCACTCAAGGAAACGATCTGCGAGAATTGGAATAATTTCGTCGCCTGTCCCTATCAAGTCTGTGACATGTGTTTGAAGTCCCGGATGTTTCTTTTCTTGATCTGTGACGAATTGTGTGCGTGTTTGTGCGTATGAGTTGACGAATTATATATGCACATATGTATGAGTATGACAAGTGTTTATGTATGTATTTTATGGCTGCATGTGCAATATAAGCATACACACCTTTAAGAATGGTTTCTACATCCCCTCCGCTGCCTGCATGACGACCTGGCTGTAGAAACATCATTGCAATGATGACGTCGCCGGTGCCAAACTGTTCACACAACGTATGGATATAAGTGTTACTAAAATGATTGCTCGTATAGTTTATATTTGTGTCTATAGATGCATACGGATGAGTACAAATGGTAAGGTTCTATGTTTTGTGTTTATGCGTGGTTGTGCGTCTGTTCGTGCGTTTGCAAACGAGTTTGTGGTAGTTTGTAAATGAGTGTGGGATGTGCGTGTAGTTTTCGTGTTTATCTAAATGAGTACTCACGTCTGTATTTGTATCACGGACATGTTGTTTGAAAGCAAGCGTATGTCAGAATCTGTGTTGGTGCGCGCGTGTGTGTTTGTGTGTGTTGTGAGCGTTGATACCCTTTTGTATGTGTCTGTGTGTGTCGTCAAAAAGTGTTTTGAAACACGATAAGACGAAAGAGAAACAATACACAATGATACAGGCCCTACACTCACCACAAGTTGGCAGTATATATCTGCACCCGTGTATACACGAACATAAAGAACTGCATACCCCATCCATCTCAAACAATGTTGTTTCAAGCAACGGTTCATTGTAGGCATATTCCTCCCCCTCCCGTCTTTCCATGGAGGCACCTACTACCCTCTCGGCAAACTTTCCCAAGCTCTTTTCGACAGCTTCAGTCATGCGAACTCTACAAACACAATTGGACAAAAAGAGTGTATGAAATAAGTGAGGTCATGGGTACACATCATAATATATCTAGCAATTGGAGTACGAGAGCATGTACATACGTGTAATATGTACATTTTGTCTTCACATGAATTGGCAATGACATTCATCTACACATGCGCACGTATCACGTGTGTACTACGCCGCATATACGTAGAAATTTCTTACTCACCGGCATTCATTAACTAAGCGCACTGGGGTTCCGTGATCTACGACAACCACTTTCGGTTTAGAAATGCCTTTTGCTTTCGCCGTGGTTTTGACCTGAATGATATTGTACAGAAGATTTGTCATAAATACATGATGTGCGTACTGTGTTCATACGTACACGTTATCAGTATGTGCGTGATAGATAGTGTGCGCATATATACATTGCATGAGCAGGACTATATCTCACCAGCATATGCGTGGCACTACCTATGTTGACGAAAGACAGCAATACATACTCTCTTAACAAAGATATCCACCAAGCGTTCATCTATTGGTACATTCTTGTCCTCTGCTACTAAAGTTGATGCCACATGAACTTTGAGTTGCGGATACTGCTTACGAACATTCATCACTTTGCTTGGAATGAAATTCGTTACAGTTGAAGACGGACCGAAAAACAAAGGAATAATCTGTCATATATTTTCGTAGTCAAACTGTTACTCTTCCAAAACAAATATTAATCAGCCAGAGATCACATGTTCGGAACGAATCATTGAAGACGTAAAGATATATCGCAGCGAGTCTATAGTAAACTCTATAGCATCGGAACTAACACCTCATGCCAATACTACACACGTTAATTGATGGCACACGTAAAGTGTGCGAATAACTCATGCATGAAGGTAAAATATCTACATGTGTTACACGCTTCAACCTACGCTCACGCCATGCCCACCATTCATGCTCAATGTATCACATCACTCACCACCACACTATCGTAGCCTTCTTCTACAAGTCTGAATAAGCAGGGTTCAAGTAGTTCTGTAACAAACGGAAGAGTCGGAGTAAATATGAGCTATCTCTCTGCTAGGCTGGAAATAGGTGTGCTCTTGTGTATCGTATATTTGCAAGTAATGTGTATACGTAAGTGTAAGTTTGAAGTAAATATATATACAGTACTTTGCGCAGTTCACATATGTGCAGTCAAGCGATTGGCATGCACAAGAATTTTGGTTTCACCCCATAATGTGTACCACGACCCATATACACCCAGCAGTGAACCTTAAGTTCACACACAAGCCAATCAACTCATGTATGCTCACCTCGCATATCGTAGATAAGAGCAACACACAAAACCAAGTATATATTCATCGAACATGCCATCCATCTCAGCATATCACGAGTGCGTCTTTATGTTGATACACTTTATATACAAATACTTCCAAGCTACACACAGGCATACCAGCATTCACATTATCAAGCTCTTCTTGGGGGATACGATTAGAGAAACGACAGCTGACTGGCATCACATCTACACCCAAATGAGACTGAAGCATGGCGCATATTTTTCGAAGATTGACTGTTGAAGACGCTCGCAGAGATCCATTATCTGCAAACAAAGCGGTTGTAGCAGTGAGTGTGGTTGTGTGTGTGTACGTACGGGTATCCATGTATTTGTAAGGTTAGATGAGTATGTGAACAAAAAGTGCAGCGATACATACACTTGGGCAACTACAACTGCACAAACAAGTTTCTTTATAAACAAACCTCATTTGATTTAAAGATTGGACACATCAACACATAGAGATAACCACACATATACATGTATATTCACACCCACACTACCGACAACAACTGTGCAGACTCGCTTCGTTTTGGGGATAAGACTAGCCACAATCGATCCAACAACTGGCAAACGAGAAAGCAAGCCATAAGTGTGCGATGACGTGATGGACGACGAATATGATGACCGTTTGTTTACCGGCTTTTTCTTGGATGCCTGAAGGGAAACAGAGATAAGCACATGTATATGTACGTACGTGAGTACGCATACAACGGGAATGACAATATTTGCAGCACTAACATATACGAGTGCTTTTTCGTATGTTTTACAGTTGAAGAGCACTAACATATACGAGTGCTTTTTCGTACATATACAATTTTAGTGTGTGTGTATAAGAGTATGAATATAATTTGCATGTGGCTAGGTGTGCGTGTGATGACCTGTGTGCTTGGTTGTAACAAACATGTTCACCCACACTCACTAGCGATTCACAAAGACTACGACCAACATACACGTGCGCATACCTCGGCAGTTTCTTCAAGGAGCTGTGCGACCATTCCCTCTTTGTATGTGGGGTACTTGAGTGTTGGTAGCAGTTCTGTCTTAAGACGTATATTAGAGACACGCTTGTTTTCTCCATAAAATGATCGTGCCATTGCTGACAACTCGGCATCCTCAAACTCGATAAGTGGTGGAACCTCCACGCCAAGAAGGTTACACCCGTATTCCACTATTTCATGCTGTATACGTTTATAATTGGGTTCAAACTTGTACCGGTGTACACATGCCCATTTATGTATATTTCACTAAATGGACGACCGACAAAACAAGTACTGCCTATGTGAACAACAATACTTATGTGCACACCTGGGGACATGGAAAATCATCGACCACATTGTATACTCTTCCTGGCACTGGTTTAAGTGCTGAAGCCAACACTGCACCAACAATATCATCCACATGTATGCGACTAAAACAGTGACCCTTTTTTCGGATGCGCTTTTGCGTTCCTGAGCGGATTTTAACCTTTTATGTGTGTAGATGTGCATACGTGTTTGATGTGTATATATAAATAGCATGCAGACCATCGAATGAATATTTTAACGCATTGTTCCATGTATATTTGGGATTCGCCACTGTGCAATTAATAGATGTGAGATGAAAATCGTATGTATGTGCTTTAAGCGTGCGTATGTATCTGTGTACCTCAATGTGATTGAGTGCGTGCGTATATATAACATATGTGCATACAACAGTATATACACACGTGTTTGAGTGAAACATATAGCAGTGTGCAAGGTTTTTCGAGTATACGATCATTGATACAGGCGGCCACGAAGGATCAGACTATGCATGACTCGACGTAAACATAGACACACCAACATCTCTTCCACAAAATTACAATATGCAATACGTTTTCACTATGCACATATACATATACGGGCAAGCAGACACGAGGACTAACCAGGGTTCCTCTGTTTGGTCCATAGATACCCGGCAAACGGAAAATGTTAACAGGAAGACCACTCGTGAGCATTGCGTTCTCCGCCTCTGCACGAAGTTTGCCTGTATTTGCGTCCTCAGGTATGTCAATGGGCATGTATATATTGTATGTTCGTACACGAAAGACGTGCGTTGACTACATGGCAACTGTAACATTGAAAAGTTACTTTCTATAAAGCAGGACGTTCAAATATGTCTGTACGCGTGTCCATGTGCATACGCGCAAACTGGTGTACATATACCCAGGTTCTTATTTCTGAGCATGTGAGAGAGATGTAATTTTCAATATACTCGTATGTTTGTTACCTTATTCCTCATCACTCACATGTTGGCATATTCAGTACTCAAATACATTGACGAAATCGGACCATGCATGTAGATGTATATACCTAACAAATGTCAATAACATATGTGTACACCTGTACAAAGAGTGCGCACGTACCTCTTCTTGAGATTGGTTTACAAAGTGTAGTTTCATCCACCGTCTCTCCATTCCAATTTCCATATACACCTGTGGTAGATAGATATCCAAGCCTACGCAATACATAAGTATGTGATTAGTGCATATGTTTATCTATTTAACACGTGAGCTTGTGGTATAGGCCTACGGGAGCCGATCAACGCTCTTGTGTGTGCGTACACACGTACAACACACAAACACAATCTTTCCCTGAAGGTGGGTAGATGCAAAAGTGTCTTACTCGCTTTCGAAAGGGCGAAGTACACCACGTGAGCTGAGCGCGCAACATACGAAATAGTTCAGATAAAAGCTGATATAGAACCAAACCGCTGTACCATTCTAAATAGGGAGAGTCTTTAAGAAGATTATTCTTGAACGTATGGAGCAGTTCATCTCCGTTATGCGCAGTGGGTGGGGCTGAATCCAAAACATGAGTTGCTGTTCGTAAAAGCCTTGCCACGTCCTGAAAGTTGGAAGGAGTATGAATATGTACGAGAGTGCAGGAAGTTATTACATTGCACGTGGGAGTGTGCGTACGAGAAACCAAGAGAAGAAAATATGTAGGTATCCGCCGTGAAACATAGCCTCACGACCCCCATCTCTCATCGTCTGACGATGTTACGCTAGTCACACATACAAGAGAGTGCGCACAGGTTTGTTTCATGCGTAAGTCCGAAACTTCTCTGATGTTGGTATACAAAACTTGAGTCACCTGCCATGCCTTTCTTACCCGATTATTAGTGAATGAAAACTTACGAACGAACACCAGAAGACTACAACTTCACAAAATGCATCCACACAAACCTCTTTTCGCTCCGCATACAAAGCTTCAGACTCGACACTGGCATCGTATACGACTGCTTCGATGCCCATAGCTTGAAGTTTCTGTGCTGTCAGAGCTGTACGCACACATCCACTAACTTTCCATCCTCCTCTACTGAGTAACTCAATTGCTACACGCGTTCCTGTGAACCCACATCCAAAAATAAACAAGTGATTCTGGTGTGGCATTATATTAAGGTCCTTTCGCTCTGACATTATTTTCTAATTTTATGTCAGCTGTATTGTGAAAGTACTCCCGGTGTCGATTGTGCAGATCAGAATGTAGGTGTTTGAAGGTGTAGTTAGCCGTGAGTTTGTCCGAACGTGGTGTATTCACGGCATTCACCTCTGTCACAGTGCGTGTATGTATACGCAAAGGCGATTGCACTATGATATGTAAGCAATGTGTTGTGAGAGGGGTACATGTATGTGTGCGAGTGTGTGTGTAACTCGGGTGTGTACTGTGCATAAGCGGAGTGTTCCATGTCATTGACAAAATCACACACACACACAGTCACACTAACAATTAACACACACATACACACACACACACACACACACAC
>JAWQFL010000013.1:30888-171741 GCA_033442365.1 Creolimax fragrantissima
ACACACTCTCACTCTCACTCTCACTCTCACTCACTCACACTCTCACTCACTCACTCACTCACTCACACATACTAGCACAGTCACACAAACACACGTACACACACTCACACTTATACTCACTTTCACTCTCACTCTCACTCTCACTCTCACCGTACACACACTTAACCACATCACTCTTGTATGTATTTGTCTTGAGTTCATACGGAGTGAAGTACGTACAGCTTCATGTCTTCAAATTCCACAGTCTCTCTGTCTGTGTCTCCTTCGCTTTCTGTGTACATGCTTACATATTGCCTGTATTTACGTGTGGGAAGTTGCTTGCAACACATTTACGTACGTACGTTATGTTTGACCTTAGCGATAGGTACTACCAATACATTCTTGCCATCAGAGAGAAGAAAAAAATGCATTCATAGGTAAATACAAATAACTTGAGAAAATAGAATGGAAAATGGTTCTTAATTGCCGGTGTGAAAGCATGAGTGCTTATTATCTGTTTATGTAAAGATTCGTTCCATTTGTAATCGAAAGATGGAACATCATGCGTAAAATATTGCAAATTTGTATATACAGGTTATTCCTTTGGTTTTACAGTACGTGCGTGCATCGTTAATGTTGCCTCCGTATTCTTATATGTATAATTTTTTTCTTTGTATATGTAAAGTAATAGCTCTATATTGTTTGATATACAATTTGCAAGCAACACCCCAACTTATGCCGTAAAGCGTAAGTAAAGCTTACAACATACATAAAGAAGTAGTTGAACAATAAAAAAAATACGTATACCTGCAGCGCGTAGTTCTTAGTCATCAACTACTCCTTCAGTTTTAAAGCAGCCATCGCCAGTACGTGAAAACAACGACGAGATCGCGGGACGAGTCGCTATTGTTGAGTATTATAAATTGACAATCTCACTGAACAGCAGTCATTCACCTCTTTCTTTGTCGAGTTGGCCTGGAGTTGCGGAAAAGTCGTCTTCAACTGAATTTAAATGTCTCATTTACAAGGAGTAGTATAATAAACGTTCCTTTTCTTCTTAAACTTGTGTATTTCTTACTTGAAATTTAATTTTAATCTCTTTTATTGTTATAATTAACAATTATAAAACATAGTCTGACTACGCCAACAGCTCAATCAATCACGTCTTTCCTGTCCAATCGCTTTCCTTGAACATATAGAGCACTAGATAATAAGCGTGTTAGGCAGGGGACTGGGACTGGGTATCCATCTTGAGTTTTCCGTGGTAAGTGTGTATGACCGGACGCGAGCAGCACCTCGTGTTTCCCGTCATAAGTGTAGTGCGCGCGTGCGTGCGTGGGTATTTTGAGTAAGCACGCAAGAGTTGTGAAGTGGATGTAAGTGTGAGATCGCGACTATCCATGCCAGAGTGTGCTTCCATATGTCTATGTGCATATACGCATGTACATTATATATTAGATAGAGACGGGCTCTGCGTTGAGCGTCTTGCCATTTTAGTTTTTCTCCTGGTCACTCTCGCAGCCATTTCAAGCCCATACGCAAGTGAGTACAATTTGGTGTCTATGTCCAAACCTAACGGAATGTATTGTATGCATTATATATAGAGTGAGTATGAGTTGTGTAAGTTTGCATGCGTGTGAGCTTGAGAGCAAATGAGAGCATGCATATACTCATCCTCGGATCTCCTATGCAAATGACTGCAACCCCAGTCTGTGACCAAAACTACATACGCTTAACATGTGCAAGTAACAAATACGTATACGTATACAGCGAATGTAGTTCTTGTGTGTGGGTGTGTCACTCATAGCTGTACACACATACACGATCGCATATTCAGACATCAATATATACAGCCTATTTACCCATGTTAAAATAACGCAGCAAACGCTGAAGCAAGTTCTCAATGGGGACAGCTACAACCACACATTGGTCGCACTTGTTGGCTCTACACGAATGAAGTGTGATGTTTAGGAACATGGATGATAATGTTATGTACATGCGTACATATGCATGTACATGTGTATGCGCTATTTGTACCTAGTAATAAGCAGTATGTGTGTGTTCGTTCGTATATGTGTATATGTATATATGGGCATTTGTGTGTGTATGTGTGTGGGGGGAGGTATGACCAAGAAGTATAGATTTGCTAGTGTTTGAATCGTTTGCTCAGTTCGTCTGTGTTCGCATGCCTTTCTACAAATGAAAATACACAAGTGTCTTTACGAGTATTTCCATGTGTTAGAGTACATATAAATTCTTTGTACGTATATGATAATGAAATGAGGATTTAATCGGTGATACCTTTGCAGTATAAGGTCAAGATTTTCTGGGTCATCGACGTTTACTTCTACATCCACCTGTTCACGTGAATACAAAATTTCTTGAACTGGTTACCCATATAAGTACGTATTTCCAGTGTAATCTAAATTGTTCCATGCGTTTCACTTGCGTGCATAGTGTTGTATTATGGATGACCTAACACAAAGTATATAGGTTGTACTTCTTCAATCCACACAACGTACATGTTACGTTGTATCACTACACACGGATATATATATGTTTATCATACATACGTGCGCTTGATATTTACATACTAGCATTGTGCTTTCGTTGCTTTTCCATGGATCAGTGTATAAAGCCGGCGAAACGTTCGCAACTGTGCCCTTCAGTCCGGTCTCTTCACTGAGTCTTCGAACGGCAGCCTAATATATATATAGGTGTGCGTGTGTGTGTGTGTTCGTATACGAGTATCGGAATACTTGTACGACATGAATTGGGAACACTTTCGCGGCGCGCCCATACAGACATATATAGTGTGCTGTAATTGTTTGTACTCTTGCATTCAAGTTTAAACACACTTGACAACTACATGAACAACACAGACGTACACATATAAAGATACACATATGGTGAACAAGGGTATACCAATGCAAATATATACACAAGAATACAAACACGAATGTGCATAGCATATATGTGTGTGTATAAATAGGAATTGATAATCCATACACTATTAAATAAACACCTGCATTTCCACACGAGTCACATACTTGTTCAGGTGTCTCTCCTTCTTTCATTAATCCAGAGGGCAGTTCAATGCATGCATTGCCAAGGGGCGCTCGGTAGTTTATCACTAACACTAACCGATCTAGGTCTTCGTTTTCTGATACCATTCGTGCTGTAAACATGTACACATTATACAATTGGATATATGTATGTGTAAGTACATATGTACGATCTGTGTGCCTGTACGTATTTTGTATTTTTTTATAGTATGTGTGTGTGTTTGTGTTTGTGTTTGTGTGTGTTACGTTCTCTATGTGTGTGGGTTTGCGTATATTAGGTGTATATGTCATACGCGTATATGACCATTATCGTACCGTGTACGTGTATAAATTGTATACTTACATAAGTTAATCACACATGGGAGCATCAAGAAAACATCAATTACGTACCAACCACATCACATCCATCGTACTCGCCACTACGTGTTGTAAGTTCCACCATCTCGCATTCCAATATCCCGTTGCTTTCAAAATTCTCATCTGACGAGATGTTTAAAAATACATATAAATTGAGGCTGTGATTGCAGTATTGAACAATAAGCACTACACAAATCAATGTTTACACTAGCATATATTTGTACATACTCTGCATATATGGAACAATCATATTCGTTCAACATACATGAACAAAACGCACGTACATTCACACATTACATGCGCGCCTTCATATACATACAAAATTCATAGCAGGTATAAGCACGAAATGCAAAGGTCAATTACTAAGTGTAATGAATGTTCAAGTATACATTTTTGTACATACGTCTATAGGTCTGGTCAAGCGAGGCTTGAGTCATGGGTTGTCCTGTCCACTGCACCTTACCAAATCTCAACGTTTTTCCTTCTGTCTGCCACTCTCTTTTCACCTGCGTCAATGCGTGAGAATAATGACATAGTTGCGGGGTATCATTGCGTAGAAGGATGCATAAGAAATTCGTATGCATTTGTGCATAATGGACGTGGTGTAATGATAGTATATAGATTTGTGTGTGCGTCAGTTCGAAGGTTGTGCAGGGTTGAACTAATAAAATTTACATATGTCCCACAATCAGTCTAGTTGGAATTCACAAGTAGCTACTTGTGTTCATTATCCACTTGCTCCATCTGCATACATTCGCACGACAGTTTACACAGCCACCCTTTGTACTTACATTAATATACACAAAACCATTAACACATAACGTAAACTCCAAGGTCTCTATGAGTTAAATATGTATCTGTGCACATGGGAGATTTTACCTTGAAAAAAAAGATATATTTAAATAATGATCATAACAGTATATACAACATGGTCGTAGCACGAAAACAGACCTCTTTAACAGTTTGAAAGCTGCTAATCATTTTAGCAACCCGTGGGTCTGGATCGCACAAGAGATCACCGACTTTGAGGTCAAACTCAGTTTCATTCAGCTCAAGGCCATCAAATACGTTTGTAGTAGCCATCACAGGTATTGTTAGTGCAGGTATTGTTTCGTCTGCGTTACGTGGTGCCAGCGTCCGCATGTTGCCGAGCTATATCTGTATATCTGTCGTTATATATATATATATATATATGGGTGGGATGTTACAATGACGATATATCTTGCAAATTTTCTCTTTATGTATTGCGAAGGCTCTATACAAAAAAGTAAATAGCATATATACACATATACGTATTTCCTGCACACGCTCCGTACGTTTCCGATGGAGTTACTACACACTACATTCACAGCTTGTGCTTCTCAAACAGCATTGAAATCAATATCAACAGCAATTGCAACAAGTGTAGTTAGTATACCTATTGTATGTGCCGCTTAAAGTCTCTTGCTTTACATGTATATATGCATATTTTGTGTGAGTATAAGTTTAAATTATGCTAATACCGGGGCAGATATGTTAGTATTGTGTCCTTGTACAATGAACTGTCGTGTATTAGTTCAATGTTAGAATGTAGTTTTTAAATTGTCAAAGTATCTATTAAGTTGTAGTGAGCCTACCTGTGTCTGTGTATAGATGCGTGTATTCCACAGTGTATATCCTTTTAAACGATAGTAAGTCTATATTGTATTTTGGAGCTATGTGTGTGTGTGTGGGGTGGTTGTGTCTAAATGGCCTATGAGTGGTGCTTGTATTCGGTATATCTATGTGTTCATGTGCGTTCCTGGGTGATTCACATGTGTTGTGTTGTTTCTCTCTATCTCTGTGTGTGTATGTGTCTATGTGTGTGTGAGTGTATGTGTATGTGTGTGAGTGTATGTGTGAGTGTATGCGTGAGTGTATGTGTATGTGTGTGTGTGTACGTATGTGTGTGTGTGTGTGTGTGTGTGTGTGAATCTCTGAGTGGCGTGTCTTGAGCCAATATCATCGATTTTCGCGTGACTTTAAAGGTGTTTCATTGGCCAGGTGATAAATTTTTGCCGTCGCACAGGCATGCATTTGAGGTTCCCTTGCAATGCATTTGAGGTTCCCTTACGTAAAGCGTAAGTCACTTTGCTAGTTCACAGGCACACACTTACATTATAGATGGTATGCACTGCGTTTACCCCTTAGGATGAGACACAGCGTCTACCCCATAAGATGGGAAGAGTAAAAAAAAATCTTGATCTGTGTTTCTGTGGGTGAGTGAGGTATAGAAGTATGTAGGATCCCCTTGAACTATCAATATACGTGGAATCACACAGGATGGATGTGCATTTGGAAGAGCAAAAAGTAGTTAATGTCAATTTATTCATTCATCACAGAAACAGAGGAATCAGGCATCGGATCGGACAATCAGTTCTTGAATTGTTGTGGCGATGTAGTGGCCGTATGATTGCAAAACTGGGTAAACTAACGTAAACCAAATATCAAAAATTCGACCAACTTCAACCACAATCACGAAGGATCCCCTACGTTGTCATGGCAGAGTACTACTCAGTGTACTAACAGCCTGTTTTGCTTTATTTATTATTCATCAACCTAATGGTTTACCAGTGTCAAGATATTAATAAAGATCACTGGCATACACACATATATGCCTGACCCAGAGGATGTGGATACGGGACATGTCAGATCACAACACCCATTCGTACGGCACGAGTTTAAGGGTGAGGTCTTCATGGATACGAAGATAGATGAATTAAACAATAATGCACAAACTTGAACACATCATAGCTTGTTAAAAGCTGAGTGTTTATGTCTACAAGCTCGTCGCCGGTGGTGTGAGAGGTTTATTCGGGTGCTCTAAGCACTTCCATCCTGTTTCTCGGTTTTCGTAAGCGCCTCTAACGCCTTTTCGATTGCATCATTGTCTGCAAATACGTCAGGGGCGGATTCGTCTTCTATGAAAGCGTATTTAATTTCACCCTCTTTTGAAATTACGTAAACAGCGCCCGTTTGGAGACCATCACCTTCCATGTTGCTCGTCGGGTATTTCTCTTTCATCGTTTTGGCAAAACTGAGAGAGGCAAATGAGAAGAAGAACCTTGATATAACCTGTTTGTGGGACAAAATGGAGATGAATATGTGGCTAAGCCTATGCACCCAAAGTTAAGTGCGACTCGGACTAGCATAGTTTGAGGTTTGTATACCTAAGCAAGCATATAATAGAGCGTTTCTACACCGCAATGCTAGACACATATTGCAAAATACGACACACACTGTCAAAGAAATAAACACAACTAGAGAGCGTGAAAACATAAAACTCGCAGACAACACGCACTACAATTACTGCAGTTATACATCCGCAATGAAATATTTACAAAGTCCAACTGCCATACATCTTTAATTCTATCGTTAATACCTCCTTCGTGGTCTTTGCAACGTTATCAGCTCACAAAGAGGTACAAATACTTCCTTCAGAGACGATCACTATATTTAATAAAAGTACACCAGCACAAAAAAGAATATTTTCGTATCATACCTCCCAGTAACTAAGGCGTTTCAAGTTCATGGCCTTGAATGTAAGTGCCTCGGGGTCACGGTACACATCACCTGAGAAAGGGAGGCCGTCCTTGAAGCTATTCGCAAAAAACTGGTTCCCTGTGCCAATGGCCACAAGTCGAGCTCCTGCATTCTCAATTTGTGGTTCTAGGTCCATCAGTAACTTGGACTGATGGTGACAAAAAACTCATCCGAATCTACGTGCAAGGAGAATCAAGTATGGGCGTGTGAGAGTAATGAATTTTTGTGCAATGCAACGGCAGTGCAACGATTAAACTCTTCAAATTCCTCTGGGTCATAAAACCAACTGCTCCACAATGTTGCGCAATATTCATCCAAACCTTCGAACAAGCGAGAGCACTACTGGCCCATCTTTCCAGAGCGAATTAACTTGCACTGGGATTTTCTTCAGATCAAGGACGGACAGAGCTCCGACACGGGCTGTGGCGGAAGCCATTGTTTATCTTTCGAAGGGGCTTTTCTTGATGTTACACGAACAGATCACGTGACAATATGAAGTCGGTATCGACATATCGTTTGCATTTATAATAATGAATGTGTGTGTAGTATAGTAGGGCAGTGCTGTTCATTTTGGCTCTAAAAAAATAATTTCACTCCAATTTTTTCTCTAAAATTCACTCTGTTTTTGGATCGAAAATGGAATGTATGCATGTATCGTAAGGGTATTCAGTTTGGCTCTCAAAAAAAAAAAAAAAATCACTTTACTTTTGACTTTACTTTTGGCTCTATTAATTGTTCCAATTTTGGATGATATAAATGTATGTATGTATTGATCTGTCTAAAGCTTTTCATTTTGGCTTTTCATTTTGGCTTTGTAACTTTCTCTCCAATTTTAAATTGATGAATCGGGTTTCTGATTTTTTTGGAAGTTTGTTTTTTTTTTACGGGTTTGGGTTTGTGGGGTGGAATCGGTTTCGGCTATGAGTAAATTTGAAAAAGTTATTCGTTTCCAAAATATTTAGAATTCAGAAATTACCTATTTGGGAATCTTTGTATTATTGCTGTCCTTCTATTGGTGTTAGTGCTGTCACTGAACTCATCAACTTATTCTTTATTCAGTCTATATTCATGTAGTTTGATTTAATATTTATTGGAATTATATTTAGACTGTCAATTATACGCATCCGTTTTTAAAGTTTAAGTGATGACATCATATTTTGACATCGATTCATAATGGCATGTCAATTTGACACTTTTGTGGAACTTTGACACTTTTTGTGGAACATGCTGTACTACTATACCTTTCAACCATATTTATTCCTATACTTCGTTATTGTGATGCCTTCCATCTCTTTCGAAGGATTTAACAACAGTAATATGGACAGAGGATTGGTGTAAATCGACACACTCTTCTCGCAGATTGTTCTGAGCTGTTTGCTGGTACTGTGACACATTTGTATAGCCCCTTTTGTGAGAGTGCAAAGAAATTGCTTCTGTTGGCATTCATATTGAGACCGTTATGAACTGCCCACAGCAGCTACTTGTGTTGACCTTCATATCCGGACACAGTGTCAGCTTACACGAGTTCCTTGTGTTGACAATCATACATAGCATACGAAAGATACAACTAGTGCCATTTTGGGTTCACCGAAGAAACGCACAAGTCTATAGAAATATATTTGTATTTCAGTTTTTCCACGAGATTATACTACCATTTAATAGTTTAAAAGATGGTGGTAAGACCGCCAAACATAGTTTGTCCCTTTACTTTCTCCCAACTCCACTCAGGGTACTGATTCATTTGACGAGCGGCTACCATAAATAGGCCGCCGAAGAGAGCACCAATGTATGGGCCTCCTCCAGACACTACAGCGTAATGCCACTCAGAGGGGCCTTTGTTCGGGATAGGGAGAAGCCAGTGAGCGAACCGAGGACCCAAATCACGGGCAGAGTTTGCAGAGTATCCCTGTATTTCGATAAAGATTATGTCAATGATTTACCATTATTTCGTTTATATACGTGATAATGTGCTCACCAGTGCTACTCGTCTTATACAACTATAGACACACCGGTGGCTGATAAGTGAGTGAGAGTTTATGTGTGCGTCTGTTGCCTTGTCGCTCTTTGAGATAATCATAGCTATTCGTGTGTGCAACACTGCTTCATGGCACAACCGCATATGGCTGTGTACGGTATGTACGGTGGCGTAGCTATAAGTACTGACACATTCACATACGCCAAGACTGGTTGATGCTTATACAAATTTACAAGCTTAACTCTCCACGCATAATGTCCCACTGAAATATATATTCTTCAATAATGGAGCAAAGATGATTGTAATGAAAGATGTGAATATAACACTACAATCACCCACCACAAAACCTATCCAATGAAAATCGTTATATGTTGGAGAGTGCTGTCTTTGTTCTGTAGGATGGATAGCCCAAATATAAACAACTTGCAATATATTCACATGATCTACCGACATACCGTGGGGCCGACAAAAGACAGAACACATCCAGTAACCAGCCATCCGATTAAAAACGAAACTTGACCGTTAGTGAAGTATTGTCCGGCTTCTTCATTCGGCATAAGATACTCACGTTCTTCCATCATAAGCGCAAACCACGTAAGGGCAATTGTACCAAGAACCTACTTACGGTGCGTATGGTTATGTGTGAGTACGTGTGCATATAAATCCACAAACGCACGTACAAGTGTGCATTTACGAACAAAGCTCCAATGTCTTCAATACACTTTTATATGTTAATGTATGTGTGCGTCTAATTTTGAGATATAATTCTTCCAAAACCAAAAAAACATGGCAATGAACATGTACAAATGAAGAGTGGGCAAGTGTATGCATACACTTACTTTTGCACGCTGGTCAAATATATAATTAACATAAGTGTATGCAAATATGATCACGTAGATTTGTAAGAGTGTATTATCACTTATGTATGCAAAAGTGTGTTTGTATACATGTATTTACACCTCGGTGACGAAGTTGGTGGCTCGGTTGTAAACTGCCGGACGGGTTGCGAAAACACTCAGTTTTGCATTTTGATCTTGGACTAAAAGCTTTTCGTATGCGATAAGTTCTGCTGGCATGTCTTGCTCGGTCACTGTGGTAGACTGGTCATAATATATATAAACAAGAGAGAATGACTAAAGAGTTCAAATTACAATTTAATCATGAAGTGCAAAGGAATGAACGTACTAACAAATAAACAAGAGACATACGTGTGCCAAATTGTACAACAACCTTCCCAACTTCCATAAGCACCGGCTAGTACCAACAAAATAAACAATGAAACTGGAATGTTAATGTTCTCTTTGAAAACAACATTCAAATCTTAGCATTTCCTCACTACGTCGGCAGCCAAACTGGTTTAGGCTAAACCCTAAAATATCAAATGCAAAACTAAACAACGGAACCCAACTTGGAACCATTGCAGTACCTGGTCATAGATATTCTCGTCGGTTGAGGCAGAGCAGTTGACCTTGTCTTTTTGGTACAGACTTGCAGTGGAGCAACCATCATTGGTTTCCTCCTCCAAAACGGTCGATTTTGCAGACGCCGACAATTTAGAGGCAGAATGTCTGGTGAGCTCAACAACAGGTGCAAGACCACTACTGCCACGACGTATGACAGCAGAAAGTGAGTGGAAACGTTCACTAATATGTTGACGCCCGTCTTCATCCTAATGCAATAGAACAAATACAAAATTGAAGTATAGCATACTATGTACATATTTAGGTGGGCTGATTAGCTTCTGAATGTGGTACATACAAACTCGTACGTGACATAGCAGTATTACTACTGAATTCAGTAGTAGGATTATATATCAATGTCAGTCATTGCTACTGCTCACGCATGGGCAAATGTGTCAAACAACATAGAGATAACCCCAATAGCTACACATTAAACACAACACTCTGCAAAGTCAAATCCACTGCCAGTACACACCTGAAAATTCACGCGACGACCGACTTCTTTCTGAGGCTTAGAGAAACGGATCGCCACGGGATTGGACGTATCTACTTTACCATCGGGATTCGAAATATATGCCTCTTTAGATGTTGTGTTTGCATATCTCATTTTATCAAGTTTTTCTGGACAGGGAACGTCGGGAATTAAAGCAAAATGTGCAAAATACATGGCATAAACGATGTTAGCGCCCAAGAATGCTCCGAGAAAATCAGCGCAACTTAAGACCAACCAAGCTTCGGTTGTCTTCTTACCACACACCCACTTGGCGAACATCATGCATGGGTTCAATGTGGCAGAAATGTGTCCAAACATTTGAATTGGAATGAAGAAGGCCAGACCTGTGCAGACATAGGAAGAGAAGATTGAAAGAGCAGACATGCGTGTACGTGATAATATAATGACATGTCGAAGTTGTACCACCATTAAATTTGATCCGATACATACCGAAGCCGATGGCAACACCGGTAATTCCCATGTGGGCACCTTTACTCTTGGCTAAAAGCTGGTGTTTATTATGAGACAACGCAAACAAAAACTTTCAGAGTATATAAGACAGAATTCCGTATGTTCACGTGGAAACCATACAAACTACTTTTCTTGATATCGGAATAACATCATATGAATCCATGAGTGGGGACACACCATATGATACATATCGAAACATATCGAAAACCGCCTGACCATCAATCAATGATGCGACGCAGAAGGACAACGTACCCTATTTCAAAAACAATTGCATGTACAAAACTTTGCGTAGGTTACTATTCTTATACAAAATGAATGCTTAGACTGGAGGATAAATTAATACACCTATTGAGCATCTACACGTACCTCACAAGCAAGGAGACTCTCTCCCAACCTGTGCGTGTTCGAAGGAAACAATTTGTGGGTGATTGATTAGTTGATAACAGATGGTGTGATTAGACTAGTTTGAAACTGTTGGTGTGAAAGCGTAAATTTTGTCACAGTACATGCCCAGTCTGGAAAGTATGATTGTCAAAGAATTACCATATGGCAATCATCATGCCTAGCATTTCAGAGATAAACTGCACTCCTAGTGAATACGCCATTTTTTAAAACCCAACGTCTTTGTCATTCCTTGACCGCTATTTTCAATAGTCCAGATAAAGCTGTGTGTATGAGTCTGCTAGAATATGAAAGGCGAGGCGTACTATGCTATGCTCCAGATGCACAGCAAGAAGTGGAGTACGTCAGCAAGAAGTGGAGTACGTACAAGCACTATTAGATTGACAATAAAAAGGACCAGAGAGGGAGGTGTTGTGTGTAATGTGTTGTTGTGTGTAATGTGTTTATGCGACGGACGATGGCTCACTTAAATGAACAATAGGACACATCAAATGAAGGGTTTTCATTGGTGTACATCAGTTTATCGGAGTTTGAACTGCACGCATTATATAGATCTAACGTATTTATGCTGTAGCGTCGGAACCTCAAGATACCGTCATTGAGCGTCCTCGTTCTCGTCATTGAACCTCAAGATACAGTCATGGAACGTCCTCGTTCTCGGGCGCCAAAGATGTATAATGTATTAATGAAAGCATTATGTGCTGTAGCAGGGTGCGTTGGTATTATTTTGAAAAAAACAGGCATTGTTCGAGATAAAACTTATTCTACAAGTTGTTAATACAGTTATAGCTCATTTAGGGTGTTAAAGTTACGCATGTTCTTTCTTCAGTGACTATACTCATTTAACTTTAATAAATATATAGCTAAAGCGCACACAGTATTCAATTTTAACTCGTACAGTCGCCAATATAATTATAATATATTGTCGTGACCAGCTGAGAATCATTCCAAGTCATCTAAAACCATCTCTACCGAATTGAATATATGTATACAACCTAGAAGACAATTTTCTAGATATGGATATGCATTACATTTTGTTCAGAATATATCTATAATACGAATGCGATGAATAATCCATGATTTCAGCTGTCAAGTAGATATGTATGAAATGCAAATTATTCTTGTCTTCATCAGCGACAGAATAAATTCATATGTAGAAGTGTTCAGTTGCACGAACGAAACGACATGTTCAACGGAAGAATTTTGTTTCCATGAGCCTCGGTGTATCTCAACAAGAGTAACAGTTTTGTCCGATAACAAGCAACTCACGGTTCACGTGGAATGTAGTTAAAATGCGATTTGCACATATAATTCAGATCAACTATATCAATTATTTTTATCGGTTGAGTCTCATATACATAGCATCATGAATATTTCTGTCGCTACTTATTTTGCTTTCTTCAAAGTGTTTCAGATTTTAAATCTAAAAGCAAAATCCATTGTCTAAAGCTCGTGTATCCGTCTGATATGCATTGTATCTCGCTTTGACCGTCTGTGCAAGTGAGGTATAGTCTCATCTATCTCACTTTCATCTGCCGGATCAAGAAGATAAAATTCATGGACATCTTTAACGTCGTACGGTGATGAACCTAACATCTCTTCGTCTCTATAGTTGTTGTCAGCATAGTCCAGCTCATGTATTTCGAGCACCTAATTATACATGTACGTACGATGCGTGTTTTTACATGTGAAGCATATAGTACTTGGAACAACTATAAACACAAACGTAATTGATATTCCAAGTCATATATGTCATAGAGGTGCAAATTCAACCGTGAAGGGTTTCTAGATACCAAAAATAGCTCACATTTGTACACCATAATACCAATCTTGTCTATATTAGGCGTAGCGGTGTCAATAAGATGAGATGCACTTCGGTGGTATACATTACCACTACACACGTTTATCAACACTACCTTGTGCATGGAAGCAACAACTTGATCAGCTTTCCAGTAGTAGTACGGGTACTGTTTGTTTCCCATCTCGGCATTATTAATATTCAGTGGCATTGGGTAGCCCTTACCATGCGGTGGAATGAATACAATCCGCGGTGTATACCTTCCATCTGGAATGAAGCGTGTAAAAATGAGTATAGGCTCTCGTAAATATCTGTTTGTATGTGCATGTATGCATGCGCATCTGCAGCAGGATAATATAATTTCATATTTTAAAAGTTAGACATATATTTCATAGTAAACGTTGTTATGTGCGTATTTGCAAGGATATATGTATGTATGTTCATTTCAGTTCACATTGGAGAATGCGAGCAATTCATGATATAATCAACTTGAATTGGTAGCAATGCCTAAAAGGTCACTTGGTCAACAAAACATGATCCTTTCGTTGGCTAAATGTGAACAATTAGTGTGTCAATGAACACATATACACACAGAGTATAGCAGTGATTGGAAAGCGTGCAAGTATATTTATATACCTTCTTGCCACTGCGGAATTAACGGATCTGAGTACTCATCAACCTTGACCATTGTAAATTGTTTGCTCAGCTCCTGTAGAAAATAGATGAATGGTAAATAATAGCTGCGCTGTAGGTATGTATGTACTTTCAAACTGGCAACACTATTTATGGATATATTTTACAATCGCCATTTTACTAAAAAGGATGCTTGCATGTATAAATCAACATATTCATATCCCCTTATATTAGGCTGTGATATGGATATACATGTATGCGAGTATGGTACACCTGGATCTCTGAAGAGTTGGCTAATTGATTCTTCAAACGGTTGCTGCTTTCACACCATGTACGGTGAATAAGTACCATTATAGGAAAGTCGATGGAGCTAAGAGTCTTCGAACGCAGCTGAGGGTACGCCTAAGTTGGCATGTTTTACATTCATGTGAATATAAATAAATGTATTGTGACGAAGTTAGTGGTTTTTCCGACAGTCACGATAGTGAGAGGGTTTTTCTATCCCACACTTGTTGTGGATATAATGACCAACATAATTTTTAATATACACACATACCAAACACACACAACTGGATACTCACAGCTGCATAAATATGTTGCTTTCTTCTCGACAGAGACAATTCACACACATATATAGCAACTGGTGGAATTGCTATGAATTTTCGTAATTAATTTTTGTCTGCCTTGATCTTCTGTGAACTATACTTCACTATGCAAATATAACAAGCATCAATTCAACGAAGCAACACTATACTTACTGTCCATTCAATGACGGAATCGAGAAGGCCATCAGCTGGAGATTTCTTCGGTGTAGTAATGTGCTTGCGTATTTCATCATGAATGCCCTGGTTCTCTAGGTTTTCCCAGCCATATACTCCCGTGGCAATTGAAACCAAACCACACAATAAAGCTGTAATTTTCATTTGTACTAATAAATTGTAAGTCTCGATTGTGTATGTAAGCGAGAGCGTACATGTACGTACGTGTATGTAAGCGCTTATGGTTATCTGCGTATTTGTATGCGAGAGCGTACGTGTATGTGCGCATATATAAGCGTGTATGGTTACCTTTGTATTGTGTTCGTGTGTGTCTCTTGTCTATGCGGTGAGTGATTTGAACGATGTTTTACGTTTGGTTCGTGTGGGTTGGTTGAAGGAGTCTCGGTTGTCATGGATGACAATGACGTCGACGAACAAATAAGGGAAAAACCTCACCGCAGAATTGGCAGGGTATTTTTTTTTTTTTTACGGGTCTTTGATAAGCATATAAGAAATAAAACCTGGTTTTAATGGGCGGGCGAAATCTCCCAATGCTCATGTACACGCACGCACACACAAACAAAAGACATGTGCTCAACACACACACACACACACACACACATACACATACATATACACACATACACACATACATATACACACATACATACACTCACATATAATCGCATACATACACACACATACGTACATTCACATATACTCACATATATGTATACGTATATATACACGTACAAATATATATATACACGCATATATACACACACAGACACGACACACTGTAATGAAGTTTTCCAAACGTACGCAGCTTACGATTACCCATACTTTCGTGCACTAAAAGTGATACTTATGGGTTTGAGACGAAAACGTACGACCACGCACATACATATCACGCACAATCTTGCTTGTGGAAGAGAAATATAATTATTGTACAACGTCACTATGCTCAAAATGGATGCCGAGTGTGAGTGCGGATAACACCGGATAATACTTTTGTTTAATCTGCCTGCGGTTGTGCAATAATGAGTGTCATCGAAGAAGGTAAACACGTATATAACTTTACTACTACATAATACATACTTGGATATAGTCGTGTATTGTTGTTCAGTTCAGTGTTTTTGTATGTATGTGTACATATGTTTGAGTATAGTGGCTTCTACGATATTCAGTGGCTATTATTCATGTGTTCCTCTGCCTACACACAGTTTAAACTGGTCACTGTGTGACTACAAGTATCGGACTTTGTACAAATGTGTATGACAGTTTTCAAGATGTAAAGGTTTACTCTCAATGAGTACAGATGGAAGAATACTTATGATTGTTGATGTGTGAAGTTGCGAAGATTGCAAACTTTCTCTTCCCCTCCCTGCTTTGCTACAGGATTCCCCAATGATGATGCTGTTCAAGCGCGAGATAAGCGCAGTCGGCGAAGCCCATTCTACACATACACGCAAGATGATACACGAGCAAATGCAAATACTGGCTCGCACCCAGCCCCACTGTCATTTTACAGTCCGCAACCACTAGTCCGAGCTAAAAGTATGGGGAAGTCTGTGACCAAGGAATATCAAACTCGATTACAACAATTTGGGGAAAGTCTGTGTTTAGTGCCCGATAGCTTTCTGGGTGGACTTGGCGTGGGTAAGAATGCTGGTATAGACATGAGCTTTGGTTCGGGTCTGCGACCTCTATTTGACTATCGCAGGTATATAATATCGCTATTTGCATATGTAGTTTAATGCATGCTTCGGCATGTTGTTATCCAATAGCAGCAAGACCCCAACCTATCACATGTTCATCTCCCAGACTCAGTTCTTGGGATCACGGGGCTAGAGGTGTGAGTACTGTGTGTGTATGGCTATACCTTGGGCAAATATGAAGGTGATGGTAGGTGCAGTTATGCATATCGACTGTGAGTGTAGTTTATGTGATTACAATTTAGTTATCCGCATGAATCTATGTATGTCGGATGTTCAAGTATGACGTTTTATGTGCAGGATTGTACGCGGACGCTTGCGATAGATGTCTGTTGACAGTGACCAGCATATGATTATATATCACGGCTATTTGCAGTATTTATGCAGGTTTATTGGACATACCGTGCACGCATAACTATTGCAGACGTAATGGTTGAGACACGCCACTCAATACGCCAGTGCGAGCTCGATTGTTCGATTCTTACCATATATGCTTGATTGTGGCATACTTTGAGCCCGCATTCCGCAAATTCGTATGTTATATGTTGACACGAAAGTACTGTTATTGCTCTCTACAACTTTCAGAGAGCATTTGGCCGCTTCATTTCCAGAGGATCCCTATGAGCCAGTCAAATTGTTCAATCGCACGTACGTAGCAATAGATTTTACAGCCCAACTTCCACAACTATACGACAAAATTATACAGGTATTGCCTGTCTGTACATTTATGCATGCGTGCATGTGTTTCGGTTTTTCGAAATGTATGTGAATGTAACAATGATTTGTAAAAGGAATATCTCTGTTAGAAACCAAAACTGTTTTCTACAGTTGTATTACCATATGTCCAATTGTGTTTTTGCTGGTGTATGTGAGGGTTTGGGTGATGTATACTTGTGCTAGGAAAAACGTGTGTGCATTGGTTGCACTTTGTATACAACTTTATATATTATGATCGCATTTATCATCTCGTACACGCTTGTGCATTCAGTATGAATTCGATCACCCGAGACGTATATGCGCACCTGTACGCCTTGGTCGTTATAAGACGAGCTGCTAGGGCATCTCACTCATACATCTAATGTAAATGAGCCTGAACTTAAAAGACTCCGATATATACACAAATCCAAACATACAAACACAAACAGGGTATAACCATGGTAGAATGCCTGAACAAAATGGAAATTGACACACAAACATATAGTGAACCACGTTCAGCCGCATCACTAGCTGTTGGGACAATGAAAGACGCTCACTTGGAGATATTGAGATGCATGGATTTCTTGATGTGGTTAGTACTTCGTATACCGTAATATGTATATGTATATATTCGTTGCTATGTAACCGTTGTGTATATACATGTGATGTAAATGCATGAATGCTTTGGAATGCCTGTAGATACATGGACATGGTTTATGTAGAGGTGTCAACTAAGACAATCTAGTGAGGAACTACATGATGCTGTTATTGTTATACATGTCAACACTAATCAACCTTATATGTGATTAGGTATATTTCTTTGGATTATTTACATGTACGTATTTTGTGTGTAGATTATGTCTATGTATATCTCAGGTATGCGAGTTTTGCCCATGGTAGTAAGCGTTTATAGTATATATACTTGTATGCGGTGTTTAGTGCTGCATTTGTAGCGTGTATGCTGTTGCATACGGGTTTACTCCGCAGACTCTGCAACTCACTCATTATAGACACTGTGTTAGCGCATAAGCATGCGGGCCACAAACTGGGCACACGCGCACAAACACTCACAGACGTACTCCTGATCACCCAATTTTAGGACTATTCTTCGTATTCCGGCGATGGTAAGGCACGGAATGATGAAGAAAAAAGGAGCAATCACATTTCTATCTTCAACTGAAGAACACACTCAGACCCTTTTCGGTGCGCTCCCACATATACACACGGTGATGTCTCTGTATAGAGGATTACCACTGAATCGTCTAGTGTACTGTATGATAGATATGAAATGGAGAGCGGTGGAGATTATTCTGTATATAAACCAAGCACGTGTCAAAATGACAGAGGGAGAACTTGTGAGCGAGAGTGAAACTGTGAGTACTGATGAGACTATGCATGTGGTTGAGTGTGAGGGCGAACGTAAAGTCGAAGATGTGAATGTAGAAGTTGGCATTACATGTGGTAGTAGTAGAATGGGACAGGAGACTACATCATGTGCTTCCATGGCGAGAAACATCCTCCCTGTGATCCTGAAAAACAATGTATTCACGACCTTTGTCACGCATCTGACACGAGAACTTGTACTTCTGTATTGCACACACAGGGACTGTTTGCTTGGTATATGGGTATGTCATTCAGTTGTCCACATCATGACATATACATGTAGAGTCGCTGATCGCATTACACATTCAAACAAACCAGCCTTATCCCATTTCCGACGGTTGCCGCATGTATTGATAGAATTTGCGTGCGCACATGCATCATTATATCCAGCACCCTTTGTTTGCTGAACTATGAGTTCTTCGTAGGTTGCAAGAAAATGCTAGCACACTAGCACATATCCATGGCTCTCTTATACATGCATGCATAGCTCACGCGTACATACTAGGCCGTAGAGGAATTCTGGCACGTATTCATGATGTACGCATAGTTGTACGTTAAACACACATGTACGTATACGGAAAACGACGTATAATATGCCCTGTATACTACCAATGTTTAGGATAAACCAGCAGGGAGACCGAAGCAGTTCCCATTGGTTGAGGTGTGGTCTGTTCTGTTATTGGCCATAAACGAATGTACATCGGAGCCATGGCAGGTAGTTGTATATATAATTTTGTTAGTGTGCATTGTTCCTATATAATTTTTACCAATGCAAACGTATATTATAGCTTTGAGGAAATGTTATTACAAAAGTTCATCATCAACCATCATCCACACACACTTATACTCCATACCTGTTCAAGTATTCACAAAGGTTTGGAGCCGACCTGCATACAACTACTGTGAATATACAAATATGCAGACATGTTCGTCCAAGCTTCAATCTAATGAGTGTACAATGCACATTATATACTACTTCAGGTGCTCACAACGGTATTATCTGAATTGGTAGCTGAATTTGACATCAGCAAGAAAAACCACGGAAAAGAGAAATGCGGAAAGAATCAAAAAGGTGCTCGAAAATTACATGTATAACGCATAAGTAAACAATTCGACAAGATGCATTCAAGATACACGTACTACATTGCCATACATATGCTATCAACACTGTAAATATACGTTTGAGTTGCACATTCCATGAAGAAAATAGTCTGCAGTTTTTACATGAGAGTAAGTTAACAGGATCATTGCCATGATTTGTTTCCTTTTGCCCATGTAACTTTATGACGGCATAAATACTGATACGTTCACACGCGTCAGCGCTCTATAACACCATACGCTAATAAATCAAACATGTATATATGTGCGTA
The DNA here is from genome assembly GCA_033442365.1 of Creolimax fragrantissima. Classification (NCBI taxonomy): domain Eukaryota; class Ichthyosporea; order Ichthyophonida; genus Creolimax; species Creolimax fragrantissima. The sequence goes on from JAWQFL010000013.1 coordinate 51,005, forward strand.
TGTATTTTGCTGTCGCAGATTCACTTGATTGGGTGTCTTCATTGAAGCTTGTTGGTGGGGCTAAGGTAACAGCGTCGGTTGTGGCTAAACTTATGTTCAATCTCGTGCTCACTATGGTTGGCATAGCAACAAAGATTGCTGCTCGTGGACGTTCAAGGTATGGTGAGTGCGGTGTACCAATATATCTACAATTGCAGTATGCTATTTTCGTGGCAATCTATTTAATGTTGCAACAACTTTTTATTTTCCTATTGCTGCGAACCATTTTTCATACTTTTGTGTTTCTGTTTGTATTATGTGTGTACTCTCCGGAACATTACTACGGTATATTTGTTTATAAACAGGCATTTTGGAAGCGGTTTAACTCATGGTGATTGGGCTATAGTGACAAACATCCTCCCGTTGGTGCACTCAAAAGTTGGCTACGAAAAGTACTCTAAGAATCAGCACAGGTCTATACATATTGGTAGGTGATCTAAACTTGTCAATTGCACAGGAAAACACTTACGAACAAGCACGAACACTACGAAATAACCAGATAAGTCGACATACACGTACACCATACATAATTGTTTCATGTTCAAGTCTAACCAGTGTTGAATGATGAACAATCACTGCTACCAGCAAAAGTTATGTAACACCCAAAACTTGGCGCAATCTTACATTATGCCCACTCACTCACATAAACGCACTCGTAAATACACATGGTTTGTGTGTGTGCGTACTTACGTGGCACTTTTATTACATATACATTCGGTGAGCACAATCGCTGATAATCCCGGCGTGCTATAGATTTGTTCTGAATTTCGCACGTACACGCATATCATATGGAATAAGTTTGCATCTCTTGAATATATGTTGGCGTACACGTTTAGCTCTACAGACCATTCTCGCACTTAGCCCAGCCGATCCGGCCCCGGGTCTTTTAACGGGTGGAAAAGATCTTTTGCCGAAAGTCGGTACACTATTTAAGGTATTTCTTGTGCCGCTGTATATACGTTTATGCATGTTTCGTAGGGATGTATGTAAGAATCTCTATGTCTGTGTGAATGTATGTGTATGTATGTTCCTGCATATAAATAAGTAGTGTATGAACCAGTTTATGATCATGATACATACAACCTTCACTAGACCGCCCATCTCGATAGAAGCATTGCTGGTGTATTGCCTATACTCGTGCCCACCGTAGCTACCACAATCTGTTAGTTATTCATACATTCTCACACTCTGTATTATTATAGGATGTACGGTTCGCACTTTGTGCTACGGCTGCTTCCGATGCTGACTATCAGCACCTGTTGGTTATGCACAAGGCCAATTACAAGACCTTTATGGAACTAATATATGTGCATTTAAAGTCACTTGCACCTGAAGTGGCGCATGAGCGATTGCGGAAGATATCCGCACCTCTATTGCGTGCACTACCTTCAAAAGTTAAAGTTAAAGCACACGCCACTGGTATGTACATATATACGCATACACATACCTGAGTTTATAATGCCTTGACGTACGAGTGCGTGTATTAGTATATATTTCTCATCGAGTTTGCCTCTAGCTGTCTGTCAAAAGTACATGTGCGCATATGCAATGTTTACGTATGCTGTAGTGGAAGATGATACAATACTTGTATGTTAGACAAAAAGCACGTAGAGCGTGTCGTAGTATTCGATGTACATTACATGTTTATTGTTATTCATTATCTGGTTCGGATGCGAACATGTTTACTTGTTCGTGGTAAGATTAAATGTAGCGGGTGTTTAATCGATATAGTACAGCGAACCTCTGTGAATATATTAGATTTGACGAGAGACTCGAAGTGCAACAGACAAAGTTGCAAAGGCACACATACACTCATGCATGTTCGTATGAAAACATGCAAGCTTTTCATGCATACAAATACGCATGTTCTTGTGCACATATGCCTACACGCACACATGTATTTTGTATACAGAGGATATGTCCACGAGGTTTGTAACACACGTGGGGTTGGCAGCGGTCAATGAACTAGTACTAAAACTGGCTCTCTTCTCACCACCTTCACAGCTAAGAAATCTCTGTAAGCTATATATACATATATGCACGTGCACATGAAACATGTGTTGTAACTGATTTGATTAATACACGCATCCCTGCGAACGAAATGTCCGATACACGAATGCAAGAGCAACCCACACAGGTACATAGACGCGAACTCACTCATATATTGTACGTATGTAGGTGATAGAATCAGCGGTATGATTGACATCTCGGAATCTGATCCAAAAGCACACAAGATCATAGTACAAAGTCTTCGAATGTTAATGCGGTTCCCTTTAGCAGTATGTACTTATCGTGCGTATATAAATTTGTGTATAGTGACTCACTTGTTTATTGCAAGTTTTCAAAGATCGCATGTACATATAGCGCAGACCATTTAGCACTATTGTAGACATAATAATGCTATACTTTCCGTGCAAACGCTACAGGCACCAACTCATGCTCAGTCTCCCGCCAAATCGCAATCAAACATAATATATTATCTCCCCTGAAGACGAGTCCTTAGACAATACTAGGGATCTTATGTACTTGCACGCATGCCATCATACATCCAATACACTTGCAATGTCAACATTTATTTTCTTCACGTTATTTTGTGCAGAAGGAATGCGATGAATCCACTCTTCGTGTTGTAATTAAATCGTTGTGTGATATTCTCGCAAGTACACTTGAGAGTGTGTCACTAAATGCCAGAGGTACGTGCTTTTGCATGCGCACTGTAAAACGTTTCAAATGTGATGACTATATTTTAGCAGTGCACAAGCACTATACGCGTGCACATTCACATTACTATACACATACGTGCGGGCCCATACGCACTCCCCACACATGCACGATGTTAAAATGTGTATATACACACACTAGACCCAATTTGTGGCCACACTCACATGCGTATATCCAACATTTTCTTTGATTTTTCTTCTAAATTGTCCTATATAGCTTCTAATCGTAACCCGGAATACACATCAGCATGCGTGAAGTTTGCACAAAGTACTATACTGGCCATACGGGATGTGTGCTGTTTGGGTGACGGTCGTACATTTGCACATTTATATGCACAGCTCATTAATACAATCTTGACTAATTGGTATGTGTGTGTTGTGGTTTCGTATGTCCAGAACGTTTGTGGTTGCCTATGTAGTACGTGTGCTCGAATGTGTATGCGTTTGGATGTGTGTGTTAGTACGTGCGTGTCCAAGGTCGATGGTCGTGCGCATTTGTGAGTGATGGATGGACCCACAGCTCAGACTATTTGCAATCGTATGCTCATGTGTATGGGCGACTATTTCAGAGCCACAAACATTAACCGTAAATTAACTCGATCGTTCGACTGTAATATCACTTCGACAAACTAATTTACTCTGATTTTGGAAAACTTATATTTCATTTGGCTTTCCCTATCGAACACATATACAAATAGTCTATTGCAAGACCTTCGTGGAACCGCTTTGTCCATGTTACGTGATATCGTGGCACATAGACGTACATCCCCAATGCATACTCTTACCATCGGAGACCCTGTTACACTGCTGACGGCAGAAATGCCGTTCGCAACTATGAAAAAGCAATTGGCACAGGCTGACATAGGTAGATACACATCCGTAATATATATGAGTAGGCACATACATACACATGAAAAATAACATTGCGTGCATGTCATCAGAAATTGCAAATGTCTACTAGCGCTATTGCAATCCGGCAAGAGCCAATTGTATTCACGCTTCATGCCTCGGACCAGACATTGTTTAAGATAACTTGTATTTTCCTATCAATATCCATAGATGCCGAGTCGCAAGGCAGCTCGTTTGATCCGTTTGGTGAAGATATGGATGAAGATCTCTTGCAAAATGTGTTGGCTTTTGAAGCTGAACAGATACGCCCAGTGAGTGTGCTAGTGTGCACGCACATATGCGTTCCTATTTGTATACATAGGACGTTAATATATATATACATGTGTAAAACCAATGCAATTAATCGCATTCACGAGTATGTAGACATGGAGAACACAAAATCCATACTTTCAAAGCGATGGATTTCTACTCATACGCAACATATCGCAAAGGCATAAATACTTCACGGTGCACAAGCACACTGAAACACGCAAACAGGAGAAAATGTGGGTGAAACAGACATTGAAGCATTATGCTCTTCAGAAATGTTTACATAATCCGTATATGTACGCTATTATACTCGCACTCGTACATTAACAAACGCATTCACTTTTGCATGTTATGATCAACGCCCATCCACGTACCCCCACTCACGACAGCAAAATAACATGAACACACGCGCCCACACGTATATACACACAGACGTACGCACAAGAAAAGGACGAATGGACAGCCACGGACAACTTAGATATTCAAATCTTACATACACACGTAACTGGTGTAGTGGAGAAATTAGCACGGCAAGGAATACCCGGAGAGGGATCTCTTGCCCCTTATGCCCGCGTAAGTTTGCATTTGACCTTTATGTATACCATGATTATTTTATATGAACATCTGCTGATCTGAAATGCCACCATTCAGCTCCTATCCACATGTTATTCAGTGTTGTGGTGCCCTACAAAGTATACTACGATACGGCTTCTTGAACATCTGTACTATATGTGTGTATCTGCATGTATGTGCGTGTCTATATATGTGTGTATCTTCGATGCTTGTATATTTACGTGTTTTAAAGCGTGTATATAAACATGGACTGTGGTCGAATAATGGATACCAATGCAGTGATCTTGTACAAATTATGCTAATCAACGTAAGGAAATTTTTAAAGTACGTGTGCGCTGTGTGATTGTTTTTTTATGAAATTGTGTACTGACCCTTTAACCACAGTGCATGACCGAACTCTACATTGCTCTGGTCGAGAATGGGCTACGTCAATGGTCTGACGCCTTTGCGATCTTTGGGGTTCGCATTCTTACGGTTAGTTTACAATTTGCATTCATGTTTGAACGAATGCTGGGGTTTGTGACAAGCTTTTTATATTATGATGATAAGTGCGAGGATAAATGTGACACAAGTAGGGAACGTAGATGTTGAAGACTACGTTGTATTTTTGTCTGAGAATGGCATATTTTCAGTGAAGTGTGTTTTGCTCCATGCACGTAGTAAATGTATTTTTGCTCCGTGCACGTAACTGTATTTGTACATTTACAAAGGGAAATGTTCTTCATATGTTCTACACATGCACAATAATTATATAGCACAACATATCAAGTATTCAAACTTAACGCAACTCTTCAGGATCCTCTCCGTGTTGAGCGTTTCTACTATCTCCCCATGATTTTTATCGGCCGACTTCTGAGCACATGCCCATCTGCCTGCAGCCACCCCGAGGCACGTGCAGTGGCTGTTTGGATAATGGCCATATTCTCAAGACATAGATCGTACAGTGCACCACTACTGGTATTCAATGAGTTTGATGTGTATGTTTGAACCTTAGCACACGCTTTTGTGTATTATATCTATATGAAGAGCACAACCAATAGCATACCCGAGTTCCTTCAGCCAGAATCATCCCCGTATATCATAAATTATGCTGATGCAATAATTGAGACTTACCGAACACACACACGCACACACATATTATACGCCAATGAAACTATTTTGTTATGTACATGCACATACGCATAGTCAACTAATATAGGCATTGAAATGTATGCTTATTCGCGCATCAACACGTACCCTCAAATACACGTGTAAGTGCAATACGATACATGGACAAGAACAAGCACATATACGTACACATAATGTAATACTAAATTCCATTTGATAAAATTACAGGTACCCATGACCCGGCAATCGTACCACCCGCTTTACGCGCACTCGAGTGAGTACACGGACACAACTGAGCCTATGAAACTTCTGCGCGACTTCTGTTTAGCTGTGAGAGACTTATATTCGAGTGTCTTATTATATGCAACAACACATTACGAGGAAGCACGTGCTCTACAACTCACACTCGCCAAGTATTTTGAGTTCGCATACTTAATGGCGTCCAACAAGGGCGTCACGAAGGGGTATGTACAATACTAATACGTGGGTGTGTATGTGGTTTGTGTACATATGATTCTGTGTTTCTCGTAAGTTTTACACCGTCAGAGTTGTATTCGAATCTTGCGGCATACGATTTTTCAGTTTCATTTCGAATTGCTACACATTCGAAAGCGTATGGCGCTCTGTTCTGTTCACCAATTTGTTAGTAAAGAAGTGGATTGTTCTGTTCGGGCTATTTTGTGTTTGCATGAATTGTGCGTGTATACTATGTCTCTTTTTTTTGTGTGTACATGTGTTTGACATGTGCATCGCTGTACTAAAAAAGTCACCTCGTCGATTGTTCATCAAAATAAGAATGATATGCATACATGAAAACTCATATACAACAACTATGATTTTCATATCATGTACAGAAAAGAAAAGTGTACACGAGCAGTCGGTGCTCATGGGCTGTCACTGATTCTGTTATACTGCTCAAAACTGCTGTCCTCGACTGTATGACCTGTGTGTGTATATGTATGTCTACGTCACATCTGTCAACGTAATAATTTAAAAAGTGATAGTATATCTGCGTATACGTATGCAAAGCCGATATGTGCTTTTTTATGTGTGTGCGGGAGTCTATTCATATATGTATACGCTGTTTCAAAGACAAGTCTGAATATACTAAATGAGGCAATGTATAAGTATGGATCTGCTGCTGTAATCCATCATTAGAGCTCTGATTCTTTTGTCAGCTATGTGATGACGGTATAAGCTGTTGTATGTATGTACGTGCGTATATATCTTATTGTATACCCTACTCACCTTTACCTTCACGTCTAAGGACAACATTTTTTTCGTGTTCGTGACGCTTTTTCAAGTTTGCGCGTATACAGCCTACCACAACGCTACACTCCTCTGTAACTATACTGTACGTTCATGTCTGTCATACATTCGTATTGATACAATTGTTGGAGTATTCCTCTTTTTATTGCTTCAGCAAGTATGTACATTGACGTACGTCATGTACAGATCACACAAATGCATACGACATCAATAAATCACACTCACAAGACAAGAAATCGTACGCATACGTGTACTATTCTATCTACTGTTTAATCATTGTTTTCGATATCAAACGAATATGTATCGGAATTACTATTGTAGAAATCGAAAATAGACGCATCGGCATTATTTGCTTTAGCACTTAAGCTTTGCCAGTCCCATAGGGACTCTCAAGAGCAGGTACTACTTTTGTTTGTTTTGAGTATGTTTAAGTGAGGTAGTTGTTGCTTTATATTTGATGTTTGTGTTGGTGGTTTGTCTCTGTGTGTGCGTGTGTATAGATAATCATTTATGTTTTTACCCTTTTATTTATGATTGAACACTCACCCACTTTAACCTTTACTATTTTGCAGCAGTCAACATATCGACGTCTTCTTTACGGTTTGCACGATAGTGAGAAGGTCAATTGCAGTTATTACACACGCCAAGTCATTGCTGTTGTGCAAGGAATGCGTGCGTTCGATTCAGACGCTGGTGTGGTAAGCGCATTTTTAGGTTATACGTACGTAATGTGTATACATATACGTATGTGTGCATTAATATAATTGTACTAATGTTGTAAGTGCTATTAAATTCGCGTGCGTTTGATGGAGACACGGGTACAATCAATTATATATTGGTATGTGTACAAATATGTGGTGTGTGTCAATAAATTGGTTGGTACCAATATAATTCGTACATATTCCACGGAGATACGTACGTGTAGAGCGCAATACATATAAAATGCACTTTTCGCAATTGACCAATGTAGGATCATCTCTGCCAATTGGTGCAAGACCCGTCGCTAGCAACAGGAGATGAGTTGTTGGCCGACATGGTATGTATCACCCGTAAGATTAATGGTCGTTCAGATTGTTCATAGTCATGACATGGGCACACGAGAATCCATTGCTCTACATACGCAAGTATACTCCGTTTCACTGACACACGTTGGGAAATTCGGTCTTTTACATACAGGCTGTGCTTGGATCAACTGGCATTAGCAGTCTTCGCCACCACTTTCTGACTTCCGTCATAGAACACATGCTTCTCTCACCCGCTATTCCTCAACACACATACGCACACGCACCTACTCATACACGTCACACTACGACGGTGACAGATCACGCCGCCACACGACAACAACTCGTGTTAAAGTTCGTGCGGTGTGTGTTCCAACAACATCTCGTTGTTGACACGTCGGAAAACACTATCACGCATGCATACAATAGTACTGACACAAGCACACGCTCGAACGCAACGACAAGCAATGTTAGCCTAGAAGATAACACGGAAGTAGATGCGAATGTCGATGCGTGTATGGGGCTGGACGTTGGTGAAAGTGGAAGTGACAGTATGGATATAGATGCACGAGGGGATAGTAATGTTCACAGAACAGTTATTCCCGACTACTTTGCAAAGGATTTTACGGTAGGGTTTTTGTGTGGAAGCATATATGTGTTTATTTATGTACTTTGTACCGTGGACATGGGAGTCCCTTGTAGACCTGAACAAGACCACACCTGTTAGAGTTATATTTACTTGCTATGTGAACGTATACTTGAATACATATGTGTGTGAAAGATGAGGTACCTATGTAGGTTGCGATTAGTTTTAAGGCCGTAAAGTAGATGCACGCGCACAGGCCTCATTTACACACAAGCGTGGTTTTTATGTATATGCATAATCCCATGTATGTATATATCACAACCACGCACATATCGTGTTCTATTGAACATGGAGTCACCTTTCCATCTTTTTTGTAAATGTATTCGGAGAAATGAGTTCACTAATTTTGTCGATTCTGTTTACTCTAGATGTCTCTACATACGTTGATACGATTAATGCCGAATGTTGACGGAGCGTTACGGGACAACATGTACACTCTTTTCTGCCAAATGTGTATAGAATACGGAAATATTACCGTCGACAAATGCACGCATACAACCCCAAGCAACAGCATCTATGATCCCGTTACTACATATCACAAAACATTAACTATTGTTTTGGGGTGGAGTGTGTCTGATTTTGCCACGGCTGTTGGAGTTAAGGTATGTCGAATTCACTTTTTTAAACATTCGCTGATAAATTTCAATATATGTGTTGGTCCTTGTGTTGGTTAATGTGTTGATGGCCTATCCTTTGTTTTGTGCATACATAGAAACTTGAAAAAACTTGCCAAAGCACGAACACAAACGCAAATACCAACCAATCCACAAGCACGACACATATGAAATACAACTTATCTGCACTCAATATTCAGATACTAAATCTGCCCAGCGTTGTCCAGGCAGAAGTCGAGGCGTTTTTCTCCGACACGCATAAGCGTAAGGAGAACTTTCTACGCATGTACCCTTCCAAAACAGGCCAAACGGTGTGTAAATAATATTTTGTAGAACTGAATATGTCCATACCCGTTCATGATTCTGACAGATAGATTCATAGTCACTCTAGGTACGTGTGGAGCATCATGCTAGCTTAAGCAAGCACCTGATAGATCTCCGATCACACCATCATCCTACACCCCATTTCATACTCATGTTACTCACTACTTTCGCATTTATTCTTACTCTTTTTCTCTCACTTGTACGTAGCCTCATACAGCTGAGGCTGGAACTGCTGCGTTATCAATCGCACGAGCTGAGACTATTATTTCGTTGTGGAAGAATGTATTGCGAACGAACGGTCCGGTGCGAAACGAGGCTCAAAAACGGGCTCAAATATTTACTGCAATTGTGTCGCACTCTACCTGTGCATATAAAAACCAACTTCTGGGCGTTTTTCAGGCCTGGAAACTCGATTAGTATAGCGCGAGAAGTATACACTTCTCGTATAAGATATAGGTATATATAAACAAATATGTACATACCCTTCGGGGAAAATAAAGATAGTATACACACTATGAAGTCCACACCAGTCAACTGTAGAATGCAGAATGTTTATCATACGTTAATTTTCATTTATTAGTATTGTAGTGCTACATGTTCGTACATATACGATGTTTACCAAAGTACGGGCGCTGTTGTAACTATTTACTTCGTATTCTCTGTGCCAGCCAGGGGGCTGTAGGCCTGGTCTTCATACGTACTGCTGGATACGCTGTAGCTCTGTGGGTTAAACGCGGCACTGTTTGCAAATGTATTACCATCCGCACCTCCAGTCTCTGTTGACTGGTACGGCGTGTATGCTGACCCCGTACCAGTCGACCCACTACCTCCTGAGAAAGGGCTGTCATATAAGAAATATAACGTGAGCTACACAACACGCATGTATGTTGTGCATAAAAATTATGTATATGAAGTGCATGTACCCATATAATCCGTATAGAATTGTGCGTACGTATATACGTAGAAGCACATACACCATCGAATTTGCAGAGTGTTCAGCTATGCATCTGCAAACAACCCACAATCGTAGATATGCAAACAGAAAGACTCCGCACACTTAATCATCGAATATGCGAAAAATTTGTCGGAAACAACTGACAAATGTGTTAAGATGTAGTTGGTTATTTACAACACCTCTGTATCGTGTTTGCACTTCTGTGGATAACAGCGAGGTGATGGAACTATAAATTCCCTTGTACTGCTGGTTTACATATGTTGTAGAAGATAAGAATAGGTCATATGCACAAATAAAGCGCGACATTGTATATACCGTCCACACATTCGTTTGCAAACACACTTGCACATGAAAATAGACAAACTGCGCATGCATACCTGTATGACTGTATGAAGGCAGCATCTCCCTCGTCAATCTTGTTGAATGTTTGTAAACTACCGTAAACCCATAGCACTGTTGAGAATAAAGCAAACACAATGGCTCCTTGGGCATTATTCACAACCCTAACAGCAAATTCGTGTGGTTCCTATGCATGAACATATACATGTGTTTTAAAATGTAATCAGAACATGCTGTGAATGCGTTACAGTTTCCTTCGCAAGTGCAGATAATTGGTTTCTTCATGTACGCTAACTAATATTGTATGCATATGTTTATCTCGAAAACGAACGATTCTAGCACTAAATATTATGATTTCTAATCCTTAAATATGTATATTTGTACATATGTTCATACATGACAAAGAATGTACACATGACAGCTCGTTTGAGTACATCAACACCTATCTGCTAATCTTCGAGCGTGAACAGGTTTTTTGAGGTACCCAAGGTATAGACACATACAGATGAGTTGTACAATTAATTCATGTTCACGTTAAATGATATGTAAGCAAGTGAATCCCGGAATATTTTGACCAACGTTAAATAGCGGCATCCCGCGCAGAAAACAGTAATAATACTGTTGATGAAATTTTTTTAGGTAAATTACATGAAACTGACATTTGTGCATGCACACAACTATGAAAGCGTACTGGAACACAAGAATACGTACGTGTACTGCTTGCTACTGAGGCGGAATCTATCGAAAGGGCATCCTTATATGTATATACATATAAGTATTTGTACAGTAGAAAGAGTGTTGATCATACCTTTATCCACGCCAGCGATAGCCAGCAAAAACCCAAAAACCACAAAATGGCAATAAGCGTGGACAGTCCTAGGTCTACCAATGAAAACAAACGCCTGTTTGTTCGAGCTAGTCCGAACAGCTCAGATGCAATAAACGCAATCGTCAACAAGAAACTAAACACTCCCACTCCCACAGCATATGAACATGCTCCACCTACATATAAGTTGATGTAGAGCGAATATTTTCATATATATATTAATATACGTGTACACAATATTTGAAGAGTTTACAAACCTTTGAAAACACAGAAATTACGGCTAATGGTGTGTAAAAAGACATTCATATTCGATTTCAAAACTTGTCAACTCGGATACGATAAACGAACATCTAACATAAGATTAGGTGTGCAAGTAACGTCTACGTGTTGCATTTTGAAATTGGGATTATCAACCTTTGTCTTTTGATTGTGTAAGATAGTTTGCGGTTGCTGTCCAATATAACACATAACTTGAGTAATATATACACACCAGCTGGCGTAGAATTTGATTTTTAGGTATATAAGTCCCATACGTGTGCAACTCGGCTACTTGACCACTATATCTACGTAGTATGAAAAAAAAAGTACGCATTCAAAGTGTGTAAATACCTCCGTTATACACACAGTACTCTGCGGTTGATGTACAAGCGGGATCATTTGGGTCATCACTAAATTCAGGTAATAAGCACACACGTGGTCTGCATTTGTCCGCAATGGAGGCGAATACAACCACACACACAAGCCATTGTGCAACCCTTAGCAACACCTGCGGCCTCTCGGCCATCTCCCGTGCAATGGACAGGAGATTATCAAACATGATTCTTTTTGAGTCGTTTATATATGTATACGTATGTGTGTGTATGTGTCTATGTGTCTTATGTATGTATGTGTGTTATGTATGTGCGCGTGTGTATGCGCGTGCTACAATATATATGTATATATGTATGTGTATGAGTGTTAGTGTGTGTGTGCGTGTTTGTGTGTTTCTGTGTGTGTGTGTGTGTACGTGTTTTTATGTGTGTGTGGTGACCGTTAAGTCGCATTAAATTTTAAAGTATTATTCCATAGTTATATTAATCCAATACTATATATATTATTTTTATCAACATCCTTTACACTCGTTTTTTATTTTTAACCACCAATACTTATATAATATATCCAATCCAGATAGTTTTATTTTTACCTTTAGCATTCGTGCCGTTAGATGTCACCGCGTTGGACCGATTACATTACTTACTTGAACAAATAATTTAAAAGTAATTACTTCGGCATAAAACTGATTAACTAACAACTTCAGTAACTACATATGCAAGAAACTGATTTAGTATCTACTTGTGTAAGAAACCGATTAAGACATACTTGTGTAAGATTGTAAGATACCGAATAAGTAACTGTATGAGGATGTGAATGACTGACTCGAAGAAAAAGTCATCTGGATTTCAATCACCACTCGAACATTCAAGACCGCGTGGACCACTATTTTCTCGGATCTAATATCATGTGGGCACTCAAGCACTGGATTAAAACCACGTGGACATTCAAGCACTGTGATTTAAGAAGACGACGTAGACACTCAAGTATTAAGTGGACTCCGACAAACCTACACCCTCCCCTTCACATATATGTTGATTATTTCGTTCGTAGTAGGAAGAAATTACGGTCAGTTCATTTGATGATAACGCATTGACGTGCACGTGTGAAGACAATAAATGATGTACTCTGTAATGGGACTTTACCCAAGAATATCATCTATTGTGTGTATCGAACTGATGATAGTTTTTCACATGGAACTTGAGCGAAGTATAGAAACGCTTCTACATGTCAGTTGTGGCGTAGGTATTCCTTATTTATTTGATACATATATTGTATTAGTATATGTGTAAACTTTGTGTCTCGGGTCACCACCTTCAGCACTATTGAGTATCCTGTGTTTTTTTCAGGGTTTATATGATACGTGTTTAAGAGTCCGTTATATCATGGAGCATGTGTGAGCATATCATGTGAGCGTTAGCGTGTGTGTTATCTATATTTATATTCATACGCATCGTTGTGTACGCAATATGAGATATACAGAACTATTAGCACAAATAACTGTTCTATCATTTGACGTGTATAAGGTATGTGTATAAGATATAGATGAGGCTTGAAAGACGCTGGGTATAGATGTTAAACGGACCAGAATCGTATTCTCAGTTGTGGATAGTCAGTAGTTTACACGATTCGAACAGTCCATACGCATACTTACCCCAGCGCGCATAGGGGCATGTACTGGTACACGGCACCATGAGATAGACGATTCTGATCGTCTTACTTATTCCCCTTTTCTACACAATGTCTATTCTGTCTTTGGCGTTACTCGTTTTCCAGTCTTGGGTGAAGGCATGGGTGAGCGTTTCTGCGCAAAGAAGCCATGCAGACGTTTAATACTTGGACTCTCACTTCCAGTTTGTCTCCTTGGCAGTGGCGATTCAGATAATGTACTTGTTAAGGCTTTTTTCCTCATATTGCGCGAGCGCACACTGCCACTTCCAGGGCTATTTACTGTACCCGCCGCCATCTTAGCAACGGTGTCACTTGTAGATACTCCGCTTTCATCTCGAATACCTTGACATGAACCATCAAGTGTGTCTGCTTGAAGTGCTGAGAGAGAACCCATACGAGAAAACCCAGTTCTCATAGAGTTTCTCAGTCTCATGAATGGACTGCGTGGTGTTCGTGATGTAGTACTTGATGCGTCAAACTGGGCGGCCTTTGAGTCTTCTTCAGCTTTTCCAGTCGATTTCTCACTCTCACATAGAGAATCCTGCGTTTTGTACAGAAAAATGTGTGTACATGTATGACTAGTTGAATCCTACTCTACTTTCTCTGTTCTTTGTAGAACAAAGATATGCAGATAAGTTTATACACCATATGCTATATTAAGTTCCTGCAGAAGCCAGTACACTCCCTAAAAGTGTATGCATATTTCAATATGTGCTTAACTGCGAAAAGTAGATTACGTGTACTAACAAAAAATCGCAAAAACGTACAGTACGTGTGTAACTAAAGAACATACATGCAGTAATGCAGACGCCGTTCTTTGAGGGCGAGGCCCACAATATGGCACAGGGCTTGTAACTACAGCGGGTCTTTCTGGTTGCTCTTGCAGTGGCACGTCAACGATAGACGTTTTTGAGCTGGAGCGAGACATGGAGGTCTATAGCATGTTGTTACAGGGGAGGAGATGGATTGAGTATATGTAGGTGTATCGTTGGGTATGAGCTTTGTGTATATGTGGTTGTGTCGCCTTCGTGAGCCTACATGCAAACCTCTTCAGCGCACGTACATATGCATACGTGTCCACCCCAATGAACTAATTTTTAATGTTGTGTAAAGTTTCTGTACGTTGCTTGATAGTTTGTGTGTAATAATCGTCGTATGAACATACGCACATACAATTGCATTCTTCATACGTCCAAGAATTCCGAGTGAGGCCTGAATGTCAAGTGCACTTTCCGTTCGATTAATTATTGTAGGGTACTTTTTTTCCTCCCGTTCAGTTCTTTCAGTTCTTTCGGTTCTTTCCACTTTGATTTCACCGGTTTTCTTTTTCATTCGTGTCATTGCATCGGCCATTGCTGAATTCCAGTCTTTCTGTAGATTCGTTTGTTTGATCAGGAATACATGTATATGTATGTATGAGTACATGTGTGAGACTTGCTTGTAAGATTATAATTGTGTGCGCATGCATATCTGTACGTGTAAAGGTACAATATGTATTTTTTCGTTTCATTTTATGCCTATCATATCATCATGGTTAAATTTTCTGTTTTCTGGTTTTAGGAAACTATATGTATGTGTATGGTTATGTGTATTGGAGGGGTGGTAACCGTTGGGTCGTGCATTGAGTCATGCTGCGTTGAGGCGCGGGTGGGGCAACATTTCTCGTGGAATATGTTTATGGATATGTATGTACATGGTAGTAAATAGGTACTTGAATACCGGTAATTTGTTTTGTCTTGCTTCTCACTTTTCGTCTATACGTCTGCATGTGGACACATATGTATTGCTGTGTATTCGCATGTTGCGTACCATAAAAACATCTCGTTTCCCTTTGTTCATATGTGCAAGTTCATCGATGACAGAATTCCACTCAACACGCCCAATCTTCTCGTTTAAGATCATATATTCCAATATCTACACATGTGCATATGCGAAAACATAAATCAGAATAATTAAAGTAGGTGTTTTACATTCTTGTATAATTGTTTTCCGCGGCTAAGAATTCAAAAGTTACGCACACTCGTTTGAGTTAAGTCTAGTCCACTTTTTGACTATGCAAATTCATGTATACACATGAATACTTGTATTATGCACTCTCATATTCACACGCATAGCTGTATATACTTGTGGACGTAGATATACATACATTGATTCAGTGCTTATAGGTAGATACATACCTAGAGGTTACGTACCTATTTGTTTAGATCACAACAGAGCATGTTTATACATACGAAGGTGCTATGTTCATTGAGCTTCATCTCAATCTTCTTAGCACATACATTTAAACTACAGACATATATTTGTATACTCGTATAGTATATGCTTCTCACACTTGCATATATTTGTAACTACTACCATACACCATTTACACCATATATGCTCATAAACACGCGCGAGCATACCTGGCGCATATCGTCCATCCATTTCATTTTAGGTTTGAGTTCATCTGGTTCTATACCCATTCTTGTACTAAGGCAAACTGCAACATTGCTGTATGGTTCGTAAAATATTAGCAAAGTAACTGTTAGTCTGTGTGCACACGTATCTCTATAAGATGTTGTGCAACCGATTCTTATTGGTATTGCTAGGGTTCTCGCAGACAGACACGAATGTACGCAGGTGTGACCAACTTAACACCAACATGCACCATCACATATAACATATATATTTACATACTTTGCATGCATCTCATTCACGCTTGCCTTTGCGGAAACTTGTCGTAGCAGCTGAATTATATACATGAGTGTATGGAGATGTTCACGAGGCATCATCATCAGAATATAGTTAAATTCAGTCAGTCTCTCTTTTTCGTCTCTGTTTGACAGGGCCCTGTGATAAGTAAACATTTTGTGCATGTGTCCATCATTATTATATGTGCGCGTGTATGTTCGTGAGGTATCCGATAGCGAATAGTAAAAGTTAGCTAGAAAAGAATCGGGGAATACACGATTAGATATCAAGCAAGTTACCATCATAGTAATATAATTGCACTTGGATAACTACACATTTGTATGCTGCCAGTGCGAGATTTGTATTTGCATATAGTCGATCCCACTTGATTGTAATGAGGATTTTCTTGTAATCATAACATGGTTGAAGACCACACTTACTACTGTTCATTTCTGGACATAATATACACGTATGTGTGTGTGGATTTACACATTCATAGCACATAACTGCACTTAATTAGCATGTCTGTATATGTGTTTGTGTGTACATACCTTACAAAAGCAACAACCTCTTTTTCGTGTATTAGTGGCTCGGGTAGTGTATTGAGAAAGTACTTCAGAACACTAACAATATCATGTGGATTTCTATTCTTAAAAAAATACTCATCTACAGTCTCATAACTGTTCGTTATGTCTTCTATCATCATGGATATCCGCTTCTGGTTGCCAGCGAGTCGAAAAATACCCTTCACTTGCGTATGTCTGTATGTATATGTTTGATGCGTGTATGTGTGTTTTGTTTGATTTTACTTGTCATATAATTGTACGTATTATGCATTGCATCGTGTGTGCGCACTATAAATACGTCCATCGTCAACATATATTTGAATTCTGTTAGCGAGTATATTGCCTTGTACATTTGCGGCGTGTGGGGGAATTTATTTTGTGTAATAAATCGATCTACGCTTACAAGAATATGCACTCATGGGACAGTTTTGTGTGTATTAATCATTTACGTGTGAAGTATTTTACCATCATAAATTTTTGGCATTACTTTGCATATGGATATGTTTGTGTCTGTATGGGGTTTTCACTCGCCTGCGATTGACCTTCTATTCTATATGTTGCAGACTATACAGTCCGTCCAGAGATATATATAATTCGTGCAGATGAATGAGTGGGTATGCACACTCGTGCTACAGACGCGTGCATACATATATACAGAAGTGCATGTGTATACGTCTGCTACTTACGGCTCCAGGGCGTTGCATAACAAGTACACGATCTTGGGAATTTTATATGGACACGATTCATCAGGAGTTTCTCTCACGGCTGTCGCACCAGCCAAGCTGATTCCAAAGGTAAACATAGCATCACTAATATCCTGCATGTGAAAGTAGACGCAAGTGAGAAGCATGTGCATGTGTGGATATAAAACTATAAGATTGTGATAAAACTATTCCTCCGCTCATCACACAATACGCTCGAGCATGCGTACAAGCTAGAAATCAAAGGAAGAGAGGTGTGCGTGCATGTGTATATAGCCTTTCAACACACGCAGCCGTGAGTGAAAAACACTCTCGCATGTGTGTTATACTAAATAACACATTCTTAATATCACCCACACGTATACATACATACATGAGACACAGGAACGTAAATAAAAGGAGTGTATCCTCTCTGTAGGAGCATGTTATAGCAATGAACAGCATATAATAGTGCCATTCCCTTGTACATTTCCCAACATCCACGTGATTCCACAGGCTTCATAACAGCCTTAGTTTCTTGCTTCTCTTCTCCAAAATCTTTGTCAAGTAGCAATATGTATATTTAGTTGTATATGAGTGAGTGGTGATATAATTATGAGTGTGTTCGCAATGCAAATAAAATGCGCTTTTACATGGGCGTTGGTATGGACATGGGGTGTTCGATGTTTCGAAGGACTACGTTCTTCTATATGTTTGTTTGCTTTGATTTTCTATAGAATAAATACTTGGATAGAGTTGCGTTTTGTATTGTATATATATATAAACATGCACATGCCTTCTCGTGACTTCACCTTCATTATACTCTCGGCTGCGGCAGGAGAAGCTTTTCTAATCATGTCGTTTTTCACACCTTTGGGTAGACCTGACGTATTTCATTAATGTTTGTGTATAAATTGTATGTTATGAAAAGTATGCAGTTGTATTGCAGCAGTCCATTAGTACTATCTAAGATAGGTTCTCATATTTCCCCAGTTGAATCGCTCTCAATCAAACTTGGAATAGATGAGATACAAGTACAATAAACGTGCTAAACAGTCTGTTTATATTACATACAAAGAGGTTTCGCATAGAGCTTAATTCTCTGCGCGTACATTTCTCTACACGTATATGTGTATGCTAGTTAGTACTAGACACTTGTGCATGTGACCTAAGCTTTAAAGACGCACCGATACATATCTTCATATGTACTGCATGCGATTCTAAGTAATAGTGGTTTATTTGACTACCAGCAATCATGTATTCTTTTGCTTTTATCGTGAAAGATAGAATCCTCTATGACAAGCCACACACACATCTCACTCATACAGACACACAAACACGTCAACACAATATACAATTGCACATATTTACGTACGCATCTGAAGAGCAGCATGCTTGGAATTTGCTCCATTACTCAGTTTTCTGGGGCCTTGTCGTTTATAGTTTACCTTTGACCGAACCAATGTCTGCTCGGCCGTAATCATTGGTTTCATCATTTCGCTTATTTAAATTCTGTACACACAGAACCAACCATACACTAAACGAGCGAGTAGTTGTGTTTGTGTGTATGTGTGTGGCGAGTGTGTATGTATATATTTGTGCGTGTATGTATATGGTGTGTATGGTGTGTGGGTGTGTGGGTGTGTGTGTGTGTGTGTTTGTGGGCGTATGGGTATGTAACTGTGTGTGTACTGAACGATTTGGTGTGTTCAAAAGATGGTCCAGATAAGGAGCATGACGTCATCTATCTTACCAGATTTCAAATTATTGAGATAGTGTAACTTACCAAATATTTCGAATTTCCAGTAAGCAATAGATGAAGTGATTAGGAAGTTTGGTTTTTGTTTTTCTTTGGGCCTTTTAAAGGGCCTTCTTAGTTCCTCGTTGTTTTAATTGTTTTACTAACACGCACCCATTGGGTATCGCGCAGACGCATGTTTGTGTTATTACAGTTTGTAGGCAACAGCCCCTACTGTGCTCTGTCTATCGCAGTTTCACTATATATATGTATGTGTGTATATGTATGTGTGTGTGTGTATATGTATTTATGTATGTGTGTGTGTGTGTGTTTGTGTGTGTGTGTGTGTGTGTGTGTGTGTGTGTGTGTGTGTGTGTGTGTGTGTGTGTGTGTGTGTGTGTGTGTGTGTGGTGGTCATCTCTACCAAGATAAAGATGAAGCTACTTCTGCTACACGCCAGTCGTTACCCAGTTTGTGCCGTGCACGTAGAACACAACTGGTACTTTTGTATGTATATATTCTGCTATTAAACTAAAGAGTAATGCGCATATAGTACAGTATAGTTTGGAAAGCCGATAGTTGGCATAGGCATATATCTGTAGTTAAGTTCATTACAGGCTACGTTGGTAGTTGAAATTGCAGAACCTTGGACGTTGGTTTGGGTGTAAAGCAGCGCACTGAGCAAATATTCGACAGGCAGTTAACACATACGTATTGACATTCTTTTTGTTCCAATGATGACACGAGAATCGACATTTAGCGCACAATCTTGTTAGAACAGCTTCAATGTAAGAATACATAAAGGGCAACTAGTTGCTGCACTTGTTATATTCTATTGTATTTGCGACTTAATACTAACATTGCGAATCTTACATTGTAAAATGCGTTGGTAATAAACCCTAAACCCTATACTTTATACCGTGTAAGAGTGCTATAGTAATCACGGTTTAATATAGGGTTGTGCGAATTTGTGCCACCACAGTGTACAAACTGAACTTATACATTCGTATAGGGTCTAAGCAAGCTCAAATGTATGATTTCGCCCATGATTAAAGAAGGGGAAGGTTATACTCGAACAATAAGAAAAGTAGAGGAAGGTTCATGAATATGAGAAATAGTGATTTCTCAGACCAAGTTGCCATATAGTACAAGAGTTGTACTTATGGTCAGTGCATACGTCCACATCAATTATGGGCAAACAAATCTGAGGCAAACCGTTCCTCTAATGTACTTTTCAACTGTTCATTTATACGCGTGTATGCAAAAGTTGCTTTATTCGTGTAAACAGCTGTAGACTCTACATACTATGCAACATGGCCTTCACCTTCCTTTTGTTTGCATTATATTTCAACTAACAATTTGTGCGTCAATGTGTGGGTATGTATTCGTAGCTGAAGTTCTGGACTACACGTACGACATGGAATGTCTCAATCATGATGGTTTCCAAGATATCGATCAACAAGTGTGAAAAACTGACCCATTTGGGAAAAGTAGTTCGTCAAATTGTATATGCTTCTTATTCTTATGTAAATCTCTGTTTGTTGCTTATCTCTTCTATATTGAACAAGTACGTTTTGTTCCTTAACGCTTATCGCGGGTGTTTGTTATTATTCTTCTCACAGTCCGTCATATTGTGACATAGTAGACAAATTTAATGTGAATCAGACAAGCCATGTATTCGCAAGTTATGTTTTCTGTCTGGTATATGTTGCTATCCTTCAAACGAACTTGCAGTTGTTTTTCTTTAAGATTGCCATCATACACACAACAGGACTAACCTACATAGGGGACTTCAAAGAAATGTGAAGGCTGGTGTTCAAGCCAAGGTTATCATCATGTTTGAACTTAACACTATCTTCTCAATTTGGAGGCTGCACGTGTTAGTGAAACCACACTTTATGGCCATTTGTTAATGTGAAGTATCGCTTAGTTACATTTGACGACGTTCTGACTATGTACCGAATGACTGTTGCTCAGATTAAGCAAGGTGGTAATCGACGCCCTGAAGCAAGGTCAATCTTTTCAGTCAGCCTCTCACATGCTAATGAGCACGATTGTTTCTTGTACGCAGTTTCAATTAACCATGCAACAGACAATTTGCACCTCATTTTAAAGTGCATTCATGACAAGAAGACGATGGTAAATTATGCGTTGTATGTTAAGACAAACAGAACAATTGGTGTCAATACAAGTGCTCGGGTAAGTTTTATTGTAAGTTTTTGTGGTCATCTGGCGATGTACAACTTTCTTTCAATAATAGAAACTCAATTTGTTGGTGGGACAAAGCAATGCTTATCGTAACTCGGATGACAATACTCGCATCCGCACAAAATACGCCACCTGTAACATGGTTACTACAAATAAGATTCCGCGCTGATGGAAAAATTGATACTTACTCGCAATAAAATGTAGATTGTTTCGCGTCTTCAACGTCCAAGCGGATACAGAGCTGCACGTTCGCTCAAAACTGCAAGGAAAGACATACTGGCTATCCAAGGAGGTGAGACAAGTAAGCATCGAATTGGATGTGTCTCGCGTTTTCACCACGTCAGCTCAAGTAGCGAACCGTATAGCAGGAGGCAGGGAGAGGGCATGGAACTGCTAGAATCTATTCGATGATCCTGTTGACTTCATATTAGATCACAGACTGTTAAAAATAAACACGTGAGCACAGACATCTTTTGAGCTCAACATTATGTAAGGATTTTCTCGTACGAAGCACCACCCAATCACATGTTACAGACGATAATAGTTAACGTCTTAGCCTTAGTGATGTATTCTTACAGGCCTACGTATGAGTTTCGTTGTGCTTTACATGTAAACAAACCAAGAAGTAAATGTTAAATATGCTATGCAAAGGTGGATTTCATTGCACCGCACATCGGTACTTCTCACACGGATGCTTTGTCAGACCTGGCTCTCCCAAGTTCATATTACTGGACATGATTCGCATTGGGTGTACAATGGGTGGGGCGTGCACACTCGATCGTTGAAGGGATGCTTACACATGGGCACACCCATTGAATGCGCACGAGAAACCACACACCAAGGATCTGTGGGAAACACCGGAGAGTGCCATGTTATGCGTATGTGTATGTGTGTGTATGTGTGTGTGCCTTAGAGAGCCAATGCGAGATGGCTGAATCGAACCGTGTAACCCATATTCAGCAGGCCTCTAATATCTGTATAGATTCACCGTACAATCAACATCAATACGTACTCTATTCTTACACCTTCCACCCCAAACATTCCCTCTCTTTAATGTAAAACCTGGGCTACGTAAACTTATAATTGTATCTCTTTGTTTATACGTTTATACGTATGA
This sequence comes from Creolimax fragrantissima, assembly GCA_033442365.1. Lineage (NCBI taxonomy): Eukaryota > Ichthyosporea > Ichthyophonida > Creolimax > Creolimax fragrantissima. The sequence continues at coordinate 73,817 of JAWQFL010000013.1, forward strand.
AAACATGTACAAGATGATAAATACTCCGACTCCACACACGCACACACGCACACACACACACACACACACACACACACACACACACACACACACACACACTCACCCACTCACTCACATCTCTGCATAGACGTGTGCACTTTCGCCACACGCTGTGTCGACACGTATACTCACAAACGAATGAAAAATTTAGGCAACATGGATCCGACCATGAAAAACTACGAGCATTCAATGTTCTCCGAAGCGTTCAACATTAGCAGCTTAGACAGCGATAGTAAAGCAAATTTCGATTCAATTCCCATCAGTCCTATAACTAAGAAAAGATCCAAACGGTCTAAGAAGATAATATTTTGTGTTCTCTCTGGATTGATTGTATTATCTGCCGTAGCTGTTTGGTCACTGGTTAAGACGGATACTGGTATGTACGGAAACTCATGTACCACACACGAAAGCTATCTTACTAGTGCAAGTAGACATGGAAGATTCGTACATTCACAGGGTTGATTGTCTATAACACGATGACGTGAATAGTTTGAGGTGCGATACATATGCGTTTATTCTACGCTGTTGTATTGCTTCCACAGTCACTTCCATGTTGTCCCACTGCAATGACTTCCACGTCCGTAAATTATGCCGACGTACAAACTCATAGATGATCTATCTGTGAAAGCTAGAAATTAACCTTTGTTTTTTTTAATTTATGCCCATCAACGAATAGATTCGAGCTCGGAGTCAGTTGAGGTCAACAACTACCTCTCAGATCGTGTTCTAGCAGCGTCTTATGAAAGTTCAGCAGATTGCCCATACTTGGTACGTGTATTCGTTCTTATATATGTATATTTAAATAGTTATGTGAGCGTAGTGTATACAAGAACACTCATTCTCTAAAATAGTAGAATTTGCGTCGGTTCTCTCTTGCCACTCTGAAAGCACTTATGAAGGTTGTACATATTATGTTACACATGGTCCGTACGTGTAATGTATACAAACGAGACATATGCGTATGACAACTTATACCACGGGTGAATGATTGATTTTGTGCTATAGTATTTGAAAGCACTACAACATTTGTTCAGTGGTTGTCAGGCACAAGAGTATGTATATTTGTTTTACGTGCATAACACACATAGAAATGTAGTACTAGCGAGGGGCTTGATGGTGCAGCTTTGTATTAAGTGGAGAGCAAGTTTTGTTCTACCGTAGCATACCTGACTGTTCTTGTACTAATGTGATGTTCGATAATAAATACAGGTATGCGATATATGCCATACGAACATACAAGAAGCCATTAACAGAGCTACTAAGTGTCCGACTGGACGTGCAGATGGATCACTGCTTCCAACTATTGACTTACTTGCACCAGTTTTCACCTATTCTGAGACTGTACAATTGGGTAATTCTTCTCTGGCAATATCTGGTGCGAAATACTTTAAGCAGAATGGTACCATTCCTGTTATTAAGGTATATATAATTATGTCATTATGTGCATATCAGTGCTCATGCATATATTTGTATGTTGTGACCTATGCTGAGATGAGTTGATAGATGTCGGCGACCTTCTGTAATGTTGAAGTGTATGGATGAACACAGCCCTGGCCGTTCATTGGTGTACTATGTATTTGTTTGATGGAGAACCAATAGTTCTGTATATATTATTTGTGTGCTCCGTAGCGATTTTCAGTGTTCGTTCTGGGTGTAAAATGGCAACTGCACATACATGTGCATATAGGGAATCACAATACATCAACCATATGCGCGAACTCCCGTATTCACTACGGGGAGTCCAAACATTTTCAAACCTGTACACTGAAGTGCATATACGTTTATTGAAATACATACATATACGCTTGCAAACCACATAGGCCGGGTTTGAGAATACTAAAGGTGGTGCCGCATTGTTTACTTGGTCGGGAAGTTCACGCGCAACGTTGACGCTTGAAGATATGGTCTTGGATGGCTTGAATAAAACGGTGTCTGGTTTGAGGTGTGTAAACGTTGTGTTTCAAATATGTGTGTGCTACTGTTCATATGGCCAGGTTATGCTGTTTTGAATCCCACCCCCCCTGTCAAACTGACACGTACGTACATGTATATGGTTATAGGTCATCGGAGGACACCCCTCTTGATTTCTACAGTATGAACGTACAGTATAACAATTTCTACACGCCCAATGGTGTGAATGGGTCCGCCATCTTCATTAAGAAATCGGGCGTGTTGTATATAGATGAATATTCTGGAGCACAGGGCAATGTGGCTGGTTCTTTAGCCGATGGTTGCCCAAATATGGGGGGCGAAAACTCTGAATATTGCGACGTATGTATACTATGTATGGTAGTACGTGCTCATGCATTAGGATTTCTACATGGATAATATTCAATTGCAGTGGATGTATGTATGGATGATTGTTATAGTGCTCTTGATGTGTATTAACAGATGTATGTATGCATACGCAGCTCAAGTCTTTCGGTGTACTTAATCATTACTAAGTGCATGCATACCCGTATCCTGCCCTAATCCATACCACTACATACGATTTCGTATATAATAGGGATGCACGCCCTACTACGGTGGAGGTACCGTCTACATTGGAGAGGCTACTGACAATTTTAATATATACGGAACTTATCAGAATAACAAGGTAAACGTTGATCAGATGCAACTATGGGATTTCGATTTGTTTTTTTAGTGCTAACTGACCGTTTTCGTTCCGTAGATATGTTCAACGAGCATATATATACTGCACAATCGACATTGCATATCAAGTACTGACTCGTATACACAATATTAGGTACTATTCAACCACGGACAAGGCGGTGGTGTTCATATTGAGTTGGTTTCCGGATCCAAGAACTTCATTCGCGGCACATTCAAGAACAACCAGGTATGCCGACTGTACAAGTGTCTCATTCGCCAGAATACACAAAATTATATACATGTTAAGGATCTAGAGTATATATGCGTCGTACAGTGGAATATGTTAATACTCGTACATGAAGAGTTATTTTAATACTCATACATGTAGAGGGTTCGACAATGATGTGATACTATGCAGTAAATTCCTAGTAGAAGCATGTTATGGGAAAGTGTGATACACAAGATCGGACGACCTTCATATACGTACACGAACACCGTTTTTTTTTAGGCTACCGAGGGTGGGGGCATATCTATTGTATCATGCGCTGAGGATGTGCAAGTTACCATCCGAGCAGTATTTGAGAACAATCTTGCAGTTGATCCTTATAATAGATGTGGTGCGAGAGGCGGCGCTGTGACTTTCCGAAAGGTTAGCAAGTATTCTTCCGTCTTGATTGAAGGTATTGGGAGTGTGCATGCATATATTTCATAATGCATAAACGTTGTAAGTGTTGTATATAAATTGTGCAAGAGTGGTTGTTTATGCTGTGTGCATATATATATATATATATTCATGTGTGTATGTGTTGTTGTATGTATGTGTCGGTTTTATTTTTGGATATTGAAGTAACCGTGTTGTGCACAAAATAAATAATAAGCATTGCATCAATACAGGCATGTTTACCAAGAACAATGGCACCGTCTATGGTGGGGCTCTCCGGAACGACCGGATCGAGAAAGGAGGAACCCTAACCTTGCAAGGAACTTTTACTGAAAACAATGTATGTATCTCTTTGTTTATCTTTCGCGTGTTCACTCACACATGTACATGCTCAATAGCGTACGTAGGGTTTAGGGATCGTCCCCTATAGTGTGAGACCCGAAAAGCATTCATACTTGCCTTTTCATTGTTAGATTTCCTGTTTTTCTTATGTTGCCACATGTTTTGTACTGTTTTCATAGGCTCGTATCGGTGATATTGCCGACATCCGCGGTCTGAACAGTGGATCTACATTTTTCTTCAACCCAAGGAACATGACCAGTATTGCATCAAATGACATTCGCTTCTCTAGCGATGTGTGTGAGCAGGTTGAATCCCCACCTAACACTATAAAATGTGAGAAATAGAATAGGCGTATTTGCGCAGAAACATACGTACACGCAGTCACGCAGATGTACGAACACAAGCTCCTCTTAAATAGAATAGGATGTATGCACTGGAAAATACATTCATGTGTGGTAGTTTGCCATGAGGGCTAGGACATACAAATTGTACGTACTCTCATGTGAAGCGCTTAGAAACGCACATGTACACATCTATATATCACATCATACGATTTGCATGATCAGCACAAACGTATACAAATATACGCATCTTTAGGACAAAAATCACCATGGAGAAAAAGAGGGTGTTTACAAAGGCAATGATTGAATGTAGAAATGTGATTAGTAGTTATAATATAACATACTTACACAGAAATGTATGCACTACGCAAGGCGATGTGCAGTTGATTTAGAAACGAACAGTAAATTAGGTCTGATCAGCCAACTAGTAAGACGTAATGGTAGAATAAATACACCATGAACAATGACCACAACTATGTTAAGCGATACAGTCTCGAAAATTTATAAATATGCGCCTGTGTTGCTATACGAACGTACATTTCGTTTATATGCATGGGTATATGTATACCTTACGAACATCCAGGAAAAGCAACACGTATTCCATGTCTTGGTTTAGCAATAATCGAAGCTGAATTGCACACATGTTGCTCGTGCAAGCACCATATAGTGAATGTCTACAGTAAACCAAGTACACTATCGCTAGTTTGTAGTAACACTTATTCACCGAAGATACGTCGCTGATATGTCGTGCCACCTTGTATCGCGTCGTCCATACGGGGTTTTCAACCTTGTTTGAGTCTGTCGAATGTACTGGTCGTGCAATGAAGACAAGAACAGTGTATGCTGATCAAAGTTTATCGAATTACGTTTCCGTCCGAGCTCTGCCTACCGTCCTCGTTATCCATACAAATCTAGTATTCGTAAAGGTTAGTTCCTTTGTGGCCATTTTTGTTCATCCTGCTGCCTATCTCCTACATTATCCGTATATAGTTCACATTTCCTGCGAGTGAATTCTTTCACATGTGGTGGCACTGCGTGATAATAATCAACTCCCAGTACGTAGTATATGTTTACTTTATGGCGAGATTCTTCATGCCCGACAAGGACGTTGAAGCGAACAAACTTGTTTGTACAGTGGACTACTTTATGAGAAACTTCTAGGATAGTTAAGAAATGCTGTGAATCCATCCGCAAAGTTGTTCAGTTTTGTTTTTGGCAAGTTTCAGTATGAGGGGTACATTTCCTTACCTAAAAAACCTGTAAGAACGAGAACGAACTCTATATGCTCTTTATGAATATAAAAAACGAAAATCAGAAATCGTCTACAGCAACATAATTAAATTGCGAATTCTTTACCCTTTGTGATTTACCTGCACGATGAGCTCTACAAAGGGTAAGGCAAGGCAATGCATGAGTCACCAGTAGCTGTGTGGTTGAGAGTTCACACTTTCGAACAGGCTAAAGCATGGGTTCAAGCTTCCGCGAACATCAAAGTAAGATACGGCAAAGTGAACAAGGTAAGGTATGATAATGCGTGAGTCACAGCTGTCTTCACTGTCTGTGCTTTCCACGTGAGTTGACATCAGTGGGCTTTCCCCTTAAACAGAAGACTCCATAGAACTCTGTTTATACCCATCCATAAGAGAGAGAGAGAGTAAGCAATGCTTCCTGATCGTATGTGAGCCTTTTTACGCCTCCCCGAATGTAAACTCATGGTAAGGTTCCCGACATTCTCATCAGCATCCTGACCCATCATTCATCATTCTTATGATTCATTCATTTCAACGTCCATCGCATGCTTCGTTTTTTATGTGTGTTGCAATCAATGACTACACACAGTTTAATGTCATAAACAGCGTTTGAACTCTGTGCTTCAGTATAATAACAGTCTTAGTATTACAGCCTTAATCTGTTGGACTTCCGCTGTATCTGTCAATTGGCTATGACTTGGACTTGGCTTCGGCTGTAGAACTAAATACTGTCACTCCGTATCAGTAATGCTGTCACTCACAGGTTGGTGCCCCATAAGCAGTGATTTGTCACCATTGGATAACGTTCTTGTGCTCACCAATAGGATTTCAGCAAACCGATGACTCATTCCAAATCGCTACTAAAATAGTCATCGATTTTCTTGCGAGGTTCATTTATTCGAATATATGAGTTTTATTTTGAATATATATATATCTTCCGTCTTTTGCAATAAACAATACCAAGTGTCTTTACAATTGAATTTATTTACATCTCGATGTATAATTTATATTATTTATTCAAACCAGTTTATGGATACCTTTGTGCTCAGGAACTGTCACATCAAGCCACAGCCCAACACACACACACACGCACACACACACAACTACAAACACACACATACAGACTATCACACACACACGTACGTACACATAACACACACGTACACACACACATCACACGTACGCACACACATCACACACACACACACACACACATATACACACATACATACACATACTACATACATACATACATACATATACATATACATATACATATGCATGTTCCACACACACACACGCTCAAACACACACACACACATATATATATATACATAACATATACATATACCACACACATGCACACACTCTTAATTCACCATTGAAGTCACAACGAACGATCTCTCCAAGTACTGTGAATGTACAGTGTTCTTTTACAGCGTCGCACATTGGCGCACTCGCACATATACCCATATACAAACACATATATAGTTGCAACTATTTTTCATACTTCACCCACTGTTCGTATCTAGAGTGTCTTTGAATTCGTATACATCGATTAATATTTCCTCTTTGCAAACCATGCGCTTTGGAGTTTCTGATCAAGAGGAGAAAAAAATGGCGAACTCCAAGATTACGATCAAGGCTAAGGTACCTGTACTTCATACTCGCGTGGAAATAGTCTTTTTAGCGTAAAAAGAATATATTTCAAGAGTTCAAGTACGCACTGTCGCATCGGTACGACCATGTATTGACCTCTTAATAATTTTTTGTTTTGTCGCTCCCGCAGTTTCAGGATGATCTTCGGCGCTTCACTATACCGATCGCTGACCTAAGCTATATGTATCTAATGACGCGCCTGCGAGAACTCTTTAATATCGTCGATTTCACTTTGAAGCTTACATATGTAGACCCGGACGGTGATGCTGTGAGTGTGTGCTGTGACAAGGATGTTCAAGAAGTTATGAAAGTAGCCCTTAGTTTGAAGTCACCCCTTCGTCTCAATGTCGTACATGTACCTGAAGATGGAACAAACCAAGACGTAGGGGACGATGATGATAGTGCATGGATACTCACAGGCGCCATTTCGAGGCCACCGTCCGAAAATGGTACACTCAAAGGTATTTTTTTTCTCCCATATGTCATGTTGTGACTGTTGTGTAGGTATTGTAGTTTACTTTGCTTCGCCTAATGTTGCTTGTGAATAGTAAGGCGAATGTGATCTGTTTGAGTCTTAATATTCCCAAGCCTGGCCTAGTCGATAACGTGGCGAATGCGCCAATTATATAGTTCATGTCACTCGCTATATGTACTTTCCAAGTCGGCATCCGCACATGAACAAGCTGCAGTTTATACCTAAGCCATTATATTCACACTTTCGCGAACCTACCACATATTCATACGTACTTGCTGAGCAGATCCACAACAACCGCAGTCTCCCCAGATCCAAACTCCGTCGCTTCATGAAGCGCACACTCCACTCGCGGTCCACGAATCTACGCAAGCGTCCATGGGCGAATCTGCGTCCATATCCTCCGTGTCGAAAGCACAGTATGCTGACTACGATGGCTGTGAACACACACCAGTGCTAGATCAGTGTGATGAACGCAATTCTTTGTCTACAGCAGCCATTGCTGAAATATCTATCCCGGTATTGCTGAATAGCACCGGCAGTCCTAATATGGAAATGGCGGGGGGATCATCTTCTTCTATGGCAACAGATCGCACTTCTGCAGCTAAATCCCGTTGCCCATCCACGATTTACCCCGATGCAAATGACGACCTGCCGGGAGAAAGTGTATACTACACGCCCGAAGAGGTTGTCAATGATTCCAGTAGATTGTCTGGACTGTATCCAGACTTGAAGTCAGTGTATTCGGAATCTAACCATGGCAACCATGATAACCAGTTGGAAATGAGAAGTGTGAATGGGAGAGATGACCATCCCGATACAACCCCACCCCCACCCTCACCCCCACTGTCGCCTCTACCTCCACAGCAAATCCCGCATCCGCCACCACATCTTCCTCCGCATCTACTCCCATATCCACCGCCACCACCACCAGTACCAACACCACCTCACCAGCTCTCACACTCAGAGAGTTACCCACATCCACATCCGCACCCCCCACACCAGCATCCACATCCGCACCTCCCACACCAGCATCCACATCCGCACCCCCCACACCAGCATCCACACTTGCTCCCACATCCACATCCACATCCACATCCACATCCACATCCACACCAGCACCCCCACCCCCACCCCAACCCCCACCCCCATCCAAATCCACCCTCACCCCCACACCAGCTCCCCCACCCCCATCCAAATCTACCCTCACCCCCACACCCCCACCCCCATCCACACCAGCTCCCTCACCCCCCACCCCCACACGTACATCCAGACTCACACCCACACCCACACCCACACCCACACCCACACCCACCACACCCACACCCATATGAGCTTGCAAGCCCTTTTGCTGAGTACGAGAACATATCCGATGTTGATGATAAGGGCAAAAGTGAGTGGATGCCCCCACCAGGCAGATCAGCATCGAACACTCGACATCCTGAGGATTACCGTATGTGCTTCAAACCAGAGCAGACACAACAAACTACTGAAAGTAGTGTTGACGACCATTCACCAAAGCAACAAGATGAAGATGTGGATGTGGATGTTAAAACAAACAATCCTTTTGATTATACGCAGGCAACCAACAAATTTGCGAATGGTATTGCCGGATCGAACATGCACCCACACACGGTCACTCCTTTGACCTACACGAAGGAGGAAGATGAGGACATACCGGGTTGGTGCATCACTGATCGACAAGTGAACTATATTGATGTGAGTAACGACCCGATCGAAGAAGTCTTTGCAGAGTCAGTTCGTCCTAATTTCCAAGAATCTGAAGACGAAAAGAATAAGGCTTCTGTGGCTGCAGAGTTTTCTATGATGGCGGATAATATTGATGACACGGATGAACACGATACTGAGCATAGTGAGGACTTAGCAAAACCACTGGTAGATGACGAGGAACAAATTCCTCAGGTAGCTGACCACTTGTTTGATGTTATTTATCACGATAAAATATACGATGAACCAGTCATTTGGTAACTGATATTGGCTTCTTTTTCGCAGTATGGATTACATGTTGTGGACTCAAATACAACAATAGAACGTGTTTTTTTTATATATTTTTTCAATTTTTTTCTGTGCTTATTTAGAGAAATGATGCACTTACCACTCACAATCTCATGTTTCCACAGGTCACCTGGATGGACCATCTTATCAATGAAAGTCACTTCCACCGTTTGATCATCCAAACTCGCCTCGAACATGAGTTTTCGGAGAAATTACAACCTACCGTGGCTATCGTAGCACACGCTGTGGCCGACAAGCTTAGAATTACAAAAGAATACACTGAACATCAACTTCAGGTATGATTTTGTGTCACATAATAAATAGACGCTCATGGGCACTAGTATCTATGTATCTAACACGCGTACATATGTGCGTATCCACACAAGTGCACGCAATGTAACTAGCTTACTCATCACATGGTCTTATGTTGAATTCAACAGGCTCTCATTGATGCGATTACAAGCGTGTTAAGCAGCGCCGCCCACGATGCCCCCTTTTCTACACCAAGTTCGTTCCAACCTGACGAAACTCATACGTCAACATCTGCGACTGATACACAAAGTACGACAAGACATTCACCGGATGTGCAATCGAGTACACCAGATAACTTACCACAGACCTGTGAAAACACAGATTGTGGGATTAGCGAGTTTGGCCAATCCATGACAGAGCACACATCAGTCTCTACAACTCGTTCAGTATCAAGTAGTTCAGTATCAAGCGACTGCGAGGACGAGACCGTTGGTGAGCCCGTGGCTAGGTTTCCTCGAGATTTTATGAGTGCATCTCTGTCGAGATCTGCTTATGGGCTTCCTCTAGACACGAATACAACCACAGTCACATCTACATCCACACCAAGCACTCCTCAAACACAGGGAAGTGTGTTTCCTCCACTCCCAACCTCGTCGTCTCAAATCGCCTGGGCCGCTGAACACAGAAACGGACGTACACAAAATCATGATTCTGACAACGCAAGCGTACACACACCTGAGAATGTGGATGAGATTGTAAGAGATGAAAGTGGGGTATCTGATGAACAGATTGCTGTTGACCTACAGGAACGATTCCGAAGAGAAGCCTCAGAAGCATATGTGTCTCAAATACAGTTCGATAACGATATGCGACGGTATGTTACATAATCACACGCGTGTAAAACATACGCAAGCAGTATCACGCAACTTGTTTGCCCTATATGCAGTTACATCACACGGTATACTAATATTTCGCTCTCCAACAAATACATACCACACCTGTAGATTTGGCTTGGAAATGGAAACACTCTTTGGGATGGATTTTCTAGACGCCGCAGAAAACATACGTTTATTACGCGAATGTGACGGCGATGTTTCAATTGTCGTCAATCGCTTATTGGGTTAGACAACTTGTCGTAGTTTGTTTTCAAGCAAATAGTGAGTACGACTCACTTTTACACCAGTTCGAATGTGTGAGAAAACCACACTTGACAAGAGAAAATAAAAGAACTTAATAATAGTAATACAATGTAGTTCAATCGACTGGAAGACACGATTGTCGTCCTAGAATTGGGGTCTTACAAGAAATCCCATGGCAACTTTTGAGGTTTTCCTTTAATAGTACCAAGTAAAGATTCTGCACAATGTTTGGATACAAAACGATAGAAAGATTAATACCTACCGGTTTTGATCTTGCGATCAATTTCAACACAAACATTCAAAGTCACATATAATATCCACGACGAGTGATTAGAGGTTATTAACTCTTCTTCTAATATCAATCACCCCAGAGAAACTACTGTTGCTGTAACAACAACCAAAATTAAAGGCGGGCGACAAATTGTACAAATTAGGAGGTCAGTTTTTGTCAAGTCTCTTTGTCCTTCATAGATCGGTCAGTACAAGTTGCTCACTGTTTCCATCGCTATTCTACGCTTTTGAGAAATATTAGTCAAATTTATGCACACAGACAATAATAACACTAAATGGTAAAAAAAAAATGTATATCTTCAATTGGCGAAGACAATTAACAGGGACAAACAAACTACGGAATCAGCAACGGTGATCTGATTAATAAGAAAACACCAGCAGTACGTATTTGTTAGCCTCGCAATCCTAGCATTGTTACCTTACTCTCATAGAGGATTGGACTATAACTTGGATCTTCACCACCATCGCTATTTCAGCTATAACACAGCATATGTGTGATAAACTGCATAACAGTGAGATCAAGCCTAACATCTCTTGACGTTTTGGACTATTAGCGTGCACAGTATGGTGTGCGTTTGCGCATAGTATAATACGAACAACTGGTAGTCACAATGTGAAAAAATTATACGCTTTCATGTCTTCGTCGATCTATGAAACAGATGAAAGATATGTTCAATATGTTATCTATATTTATTAACCTATGCATTGCACACACACTGAATACAGACGCTCTCGAACAAATGCAAGAACTGCTGAGTGGATTTTGGTATGCCACCGCTGACTAGTTTTGTGTACACGATCAAGCAGTCAGAAGTGTAAACCAAACATATCGTCAATTGCAGGCATAGACACCTGTATATATTCGACGTATAGATACTCAAAACGTGCTAGTGTGCTCGCATGACTAGCACTTTTGAGGTTGAGAGAAAGGTCTACGGAGCTAAAATTGAAACACAGTTGCACACAGAGCGCCGATCACCGATTCTCCAAAATATTCAGTCCTTCATTAATTACACATGCTTTCTAATACGCAGCCCCGCAATATATACATACGCATGCACATGCATTATAAGCTGTAATACTATATGAGCCTTCAGAATCTTAGTTCTCAATCACTTGTATATCCAATGGCATGTACAACAAAGTGGAGACAATGTCGCCAAATCTTTCACATTCTGTTCAAAGGCAACATCAGTACGAAACATGTAAAACAGATCGTGAATCTGAAGCCCAAACAGGTGATCTTTGAAGCAAACATTGTTGTTCTCATACATGCATACAAATTACCGTTGGATGTACTCAGCGTCGCCTTTAAAATCTCATCACTAGGCAGTACTCAATACAACCATGTGGAACTAATGACAACAACACATTTAAAACTCACTAACGTCGAATCAAGCTCGATAACGTAGAAAGGGAAGATACACTGGAAGATAATGTTGAGAGAGGCCTTACCCAGGAGCTCGCACATGCACGCGGGTCGGATTGAAAACAAATATGACGATCACTGAATATCAATATATTCTCAACATTGAGGAGTCCACAGCGCAACGTATGTTTAAGCTTCAACTGTCAGCCAATGTCTAAAATTCCTGCTATCGTTCCTCATCTTCGTTGTGAGAAGCAAAGAAATGACATCCACGACACAAATGTAGAAGCAGAAGCAGAGACTACACAAAATGAATTGACAAACACAACAAAAAGTTGGTCTATGTAGTGTAAGACATAACCAACATTCTCCGCAAAGACAGTACCCACTTGCAGATATTCGTTCCAATTTCTGTTCAATTTTTCGTCAGAGGGGCAAGAGTAAGGTTATATTGGTTACCGCTGACACAGCAAGAAACCTCACCTAACGCCATTGTAACAACAACAGTGGGCCTGTGTTTGCAAAACATATACGCATGCACATATGTGCATACATACATATATATATAACAGCAAGCATGAAACTGAAATTGTTATACAAATGAACGATAGGGGCTGACTCTTTGAAGTCCGACACAACAATGTAATGGTTTTTGTCATTACGAGTATTGCAAGCCGTGTCTCTCAAAGCTCGGAGAATGTTACACTTGACACTTTAAACCAAGAACAATTAACACATGCGAACAACATACACGCACATGTATGTGCGTGCACACATATACACTCTCCGTTCCCTCCATTTGAAGGTACAAACAGTGACAAGCCAGTACATACCCGCACCCCCATTTGAAGGTTAATTTAAATAATAACTTTGCGGCGGTAGGTGAAACATAACAGTTCTTCGTGAACAATTGTTTACAGTACAGTTTCACTTCCTCGAGTACGTTTATTGATGCCAAGACTTTGATTTTCTAACCAAAAGAGAACACGTAAGTGCTGAGAATTATACGGAAATGAGAAGTACGTATTCGTTGTTGCTTATACGTTTATGAGTAACATGATACATAACGGAACGAGAAAACGTAGCTAGGAATAATTATACGGGAAATAAAAGTACGGATTATTTATAAGTATACGTTTATTTGTGGTGTGTTTTCATTACTCTAACCCAAAAGAGAAAACGTAAAAGCCAAGAAGTCTACGGTAATGGCCAGTACGGATTTCCTCTATTGAATACATTTATCCATGTGAAATTCTGATATTGCCAAAGAAGAATTAAAAACGTACAGATATATACGTATACTGGGAATAAACTAGAAATGGCTCGCGCGATTGGCTTGCGCATGGATCCTATTTTTACGTTTACTTGTTTGCAGCCCTGAAAACGTACTTTATTTTATTACGAGAAACCAATAAATACACATGGAAGGAACGGTCCGAAATTTTGTAATTCCAATTTCCAAATATCAGTACTATTTGGTTCTACTCAATTGGTATTTTAAAAAATAATAATTTCCAAAAATACAATTTGGCATATATTCAATTTCGTACCAGCAATTGGTCAGCTTTGTTGCCAATTAAAAGGCTATATTACCAATCGAAGTTATTCACTGCCAATGAAACCTATTCAATGCCTCGAATGTGTCCCAATTTTGAGACTTTAATTTTACTCCAAAATGATGAAACAAAAATATATTCCATGTTTAGAAGGTAGGGCAAATATTGAGATCATTATGGGCCTTTATAGGGCCTATTTATTGCATTCAATGCCATTTGATCAGGGGTAAGTGATTCTTCTATAATTGTCTAGTACTGTGCTAGTAGGACCTACTCCTTCTATGCTGGTCACACGTGGAAGTCCGTTCGTGGCCGAGAGGCACACACACACACACACACACACACACACACACACACACACACACACACACACACGCACACACACAACACACACACGCACACACACAAAGACACACACACACACACACGAACACACACCCACACCCACACCCGCACGAACACGTACGCACGCACACACGCACGCACACACGCACGCACCCAACTCACTCGTCACGCGTACACTTGTACTCCATTCATCATGGGTGAGTCAAAGAAATCGAAAAAGTCTGTAAAGGCCGATGCTTCTGAGCAGGCTGAGACCGACTTCCAAATCCAACCTCTCAAGTCGACACCTGCACTCGATACCTCCAACTGGCCTTTGCTTCTAAAGCACTACGATCAACTTAATGTACGAACTGGCCACTACACACCCCTTCCCTTCGGTTCGTCTCCACTTAAGCGTACCATTCGGGAGTATGTACAGTACGGAGTGATGAACTTGGACAAGCCAGCCAACCCTTCTTCCCACGAAGTTGTAGCCTGGATTAAACGGATTCTTCGTTGCGAGAAGACTGGTCACTCTGGTACCCTCGATCCTAAGGTTACTGGTAATCTGATTGTTTGTGCTGATCGTGCCACACGTCTTGTCAAGTCTCAGCAAGGTATGTTTAGTTCGTATGTATAAAATTCTTTATACATCGGTGTCTGTTGTATAGTTTAGCTATTGTATATATACCAGTGTTTTTATTTGTGTTGTTCTGTTTGCCGTTGTATGCCTTTTTATAGACCCGTGCTTCGCGTGTTTTGAGAAAGTTGGAGCTGTGTTGGCATCTGTAATTGAGCTTCAGGTGTTCAGAATAACTTGGGTGACACGGGTAAAAGTTTAAAGTGACGGAAAAGTGAAGAAGAAGAAAAATGTACCGTGTAATATAATGTGCAATGCGAGTGATCTTTGTAGTGAACTTATTTAAGTTCGATCTAATGTCTTCCTCGTGATATCCCGTGTATACGCACCCCGGGTTGAATTCGGTATGGAAAGATTGTCCGTGTTTCTTGCACTTAAAAGGCTCCCTAACTAGGACAACAAAATACCCTCATTCATGTTCGTGTTCTCTGACGTTGAAATATAGGAGCCGGAAAGGAGTACGTGTGTATTGCCCGTTTCCATGGCCCACCGGAGGGGGGGGAAGCTGCTGTCAAGCGTGCTTTGGACCAACTCACCGGTGCCCTTTTCCAGCGTCCACCGCTGATCTCCGCCGTAAAACGTCAATTGCGTATCCGAACAATCTATTCTTCGAAGCTTGTTGAGTACGACAATGACAGGTATATCCTATTTGTTTTCATATATATCTGTATTATTTTTTACTGGGTTTCTATTGTCAATTGTACTTGATGGAGCCGCCTGTCTTGCTTCTGCAATTGTACGTCTGACACAAACTAATTACAACACAATACAGACATCTCGCTGTCTTCCACGTCTCATGCGAAGCTGGTACATATATTCGTACCCTTTGTGTGCACTTGGGATTGGTCTTGGGCGTGGGAGCACACATGCAGGAGCTTAGACGTGTAAGATCTGGTGTCATGACTGAGAGTGATAACATGGTTACAATGCACGATGTCATGGATGCCCAGTGGGTCCTAGATAATACCAAGGTATGTGTACTTTTTGCATATATGCACTTTTTTAATTATGCAACCGTGGGAGTTGTATTGCTGTGTGACGCATACATATAATATGCTCATACTGATAAACACATATGCATGCAAAACAGGACGAGTCGTACATCCGCCGTGTTGTTATGCCCCTAGAAGTGCTTTTAACCAACATGAAGCGTGTTGTTGTAAAAGACTCTGCCGTAAACGCTATCTGCTACGGAGCTAAACTAATGATTCCTGGACTACTTCGTTTCGCTGACGGTGTAGAGGTGGGGGATGAGTGTGTCATAATGACCACAAAGGGAGAGGCCGTAGCTCTTGGTATCGCTATGATGACCACTGCTGTTATGGCTACATGCGACCACGGTATGTGATATGCAATGAGAACGTGCATCATGTTCGTTTTTGCAGGAACAGTAGTGCTATGTGTGAAAAGTGAAGCGTTTATGTATTGTCATGTTCAATTTTCTGTATTTTGAACGCGGTGAACAATGTAGGTCGCATATGTAGCGGAAATGATGACAAAGTTGCGCATGACTTTTGTGAATGCTGTGCAATGTATTCGTACTGCCTGACCGTGGCAAACCGACCTACTTTTTATTTCACTGCATTGTACATACGTTCTATTCTCTCCCAAGTGGCAAACGTATCAAATATAATAATTAACTCTCTTAAAACTTTCATGATTGTTCAACTGGGCAGTGTGCGTTACTAGTGTGATATATATTCTTAATCGCATCGAAGTATGTTGTATGTAATGCTAGTTCTGTTAATAACTCTTATGAGTTGGTTGTGATGATCTACTAATCAAGCCCTGCACAACATTACGTGTTCAAGGTGTGGTTGCTAAGATCAAGCGAGTTATTATGGAGCGTGACACATACCCTCGTAAGTGGGGACTGGGCAAGTATGCCACAGAGAAGAAGAGTATGGTGAAGGAAGGTAAGCTAGACAAGTATGGACGACCGAACGAAGCCACACCTAAAGCATGGAAAGATGGCTACAAGGATCACCGTGACGAGAAGGAAGCTGAGCCCAAGGTATGTATTATGTAATTATATATCCTAAGCTAAACTGAAAGAGCTTCGTGTGATCTTATCAGCAATTTTGTAGTTTGATGAGATTGTTTAGTCATTCAATGAGTTTGTTTCCTGTGACTTTGTTATAGGTTACAGTAATTGCCGAGGTGGAGACCAAGAAAAGAAAGATTTCTGAGAGTGGAAGTGATGCAGAGGTCAGTGAGAAGAAGGAGAAAAAGGAAAAGAAATCTAAGAAGGAAAAGAAAGAGAAAAAGGACAAGAAGGAAAAAAAGGTAAATGATTCTCGTAATATATGTGCAAATGCCGTGTCGTATCACGAGCACTATACACATGAACCGTTTATCCTTGAATATTTTGTTACATGATAACGTGCCGTGCCATCTTCTTACCTATCTCTATTTTGGTTCTGTTTTATAGTCTAAGAAATCCAAGACTGAAGCGTAAAGTACGTATTTACGGGTTGCCTCGATGAATCGGATGCCGATGACTAAGACCATGAAGACGACGAGTTTGAATGTAGTGTCCGGAATATGCTGATATTCTTGAATTATTGCTAATTATTCGAACTACTTCTATATATAGTAGTAGGGGAGAACATGTGGAGTATGTGACCCCCGAGCACAAACAAAAATCGATTGTAAATATGCGTAATGGATAGATTTTATGGAAGAAAATGAGGGGATGAAGGTGTGAGGGTTGTATACGAAATCATAAATATGGAAGCTGTTTGGCTAGTGTTTTTGTATTATAATATGTGAACGCGTTAAGGCCATTAAAATATTCAAACAGCATATGCATATTGTTCTCAATTGACTTCAAACAATATTTGCTCAAAAATCTGGGCAGAACAGCCAGCCAGTCATGCACCCAATTTTTCTACCTAGCGTCGTTTGCCTTCACATCTATCAGTTCAGCAGTTATTACAAGCTTCCGTAAGTATATGTTTGTTACAACAATAGCTCGCATACTCATGTTTTAATATGACTCTCCTTCATTGTAATCATACAAAATGCTTTATTAGAGAAGTGCTACACGTAATATTACAACGCATGGCGTTTTCTTTTCGCAGCTTTGCAACGTTTATCTATGGGGACCTATGCACATGTGATGCTTGATGAGTGTACCCTATTTGTATCCGTTTTGTTGCCACATCGAAAGCACATTTCGGCTGCAGAACAAGGGTACAGGTGTGGTCACGTTTACGGTGGATACTCTACTTCCAAACGTCTATAAAGCGTAGATGTATGTGGTGTGTGTGATGGGCTTATGCACGTCTGCGTGTCTGTATATAAAGGCTGATTAAAGCACAGTACATTACTTTCGATGCTGACAGGTCCCAATTGTTATTTAATTATATACGTATTCGGACGAATTATATATATAGTTAGGCTTCAGATGCCGGCGATGTAGCACTAGGCTTCGGGATGATACTCTGCAGGTCGAAGTTCTTTGGGTCCGTGTTGAATTGTCTTACAATCATGAACTGCTCGTCTGTACTTTGGTTGTAGAGTACTTCCAGCTGGGGGTGAATTTATGATGTATTTTAGTGAACAATGCAAGTACATGGCTGAATACTGGACCGTGGAGAATCACCACGAGTGCGTTAGATAAAGTTTTCATAGTTTTCATTCCACCCGCTTTATCTATTTATCTGGATGCGAGTATCTTTACATTTAAATTGTTCATGCAATCATTACAAACAATTTGCGTGGCAAAAACTCCAATGCTTTATAAACTGCTAGTGATGAGTATGTAGAAAATACTCTCCCTCATTCTCTTTGGTATTTAGGTGTTGAGGTTTACGTGTAAAAGAACATGGTACTGGTTTACATATATTGGATCAACACAGAACGTGAATGGTCGTAGAGTGGAGAGATTGTGTGTGATTTTACTCCAAAGCAGTATACCCTCGCCACAATAGAATATAATAGTATATCCTGTCATAAACCACATACAACCCATAAGATCAATTATTCACACCATTTCTAAATGCAAAAATATTTAGACAAAACATATGAGCATACTGGTATATTTTGTGCAGTGGTGACATTTAAGATACAATATATGTCCAAATGTGTACGAGGGCAAGAGAAACAGAGAAAATACAAAGAGGTGAACTAGGTGCAGTTAGATGTCAGCAACATGGACTAACTAACATATGAATATATACCTGCTGCAACAAAATATCGGCAGCCTTCTTGTTTATCATATCTTTGTTGTATTCCCCAAGCACAAGAACCAAATCTTTTTCCTGTGTGGCAAAGGTGTGAGGGTGGGGATGTATGTCAGTGAGTAAGTGTAGTTGTGGTTGAAATGAAAGCATTGTTGATATGGATATACGAGTAGGCGTGGTCATAACGCAGGAAGAACAGAACCGTCATAACGCATAAATATAGAAACGTTTACATGTAGGCGCAAAATACAAACATGCGTGGGATCAGTAGCACAATGACTGCACCCACCCACAGATACATACAGAACCATCTTCTACATACCTTGGCAAAGTGAGTATATGACGTGATAGTCATGGCAGGGCGCGAGTCCTGACCTCTCGTCTGATACTCAAGTATAGAGGTAATAAAACACTGCGAATTTCTGTCATTTCAAGCATGTGCAAAGTGCACATATGTGTGATGTTAGTCATATATTATTATAGAACCACTAACGCAGGTGTGAAAACTCATGTTTATGTATATACTTGTGTTTGAGCTTCGCGTGCACGCGTGTATAAATACATATTTGCATATATCTGGGTACGAGTGTATTATCATACCGAAACTCTGAAAGGAACATTTCGTAGGAACCATTCTCATGCGGCAAAGGCAGGACAAACTATTTAGATTTAGAAAAAGTGATAACTGTTAGAAAGTATCTCTCATCTCTATGTCAAAGGTTAAGAGATTGTAATTGAGTTTGTGAGAATCGCAACACTTTATCTTAACAACTGACATACACAACTTCATACAAGTATTCCTTTATTCTAGGTCATACGCCGCCGTTCTATACGTTCGCATTGCACAGCATGGAGCCTTTGCGTACAAATATGTCATGCGGAATAATACAAAAAAATCATGCAAGCGTCAATATCAACACTCGATGATACAGACATAATAGCTCCAGCTCACCCATGTTTGTCCCACTCCTTCACATGACGTAACTGTGAATCACATGAAATTCCAGATCACAAAATGTATACATTTACGTAAATATTACATACCATCGGTGCTACCTTTCCTCTAGCGTAAACCTGGTGATTTCCTGTCCGGTCGCGAACTAGGCCGACTCCACAACGAGAATCATCGGTTTCATATCTCGCTAACCACAAAGCACCAATGTGACTGGCTTTCAGAGTCGATATTTTTGGAATATCGAGGATACGATCTAGTGGCTGTTTACATGTGCGTATGTACATTAGCCTGTGTGCAACTATTATGCATTGACTTAACAATAGTGCCTTTGCCCGCTAAAAATTCGAACTTTGGAAAACGTTTTCTTGGTTCTTTTTTCACGCATATGACTCATAAAGGTATGTACATACAAACCATTCGTAAATCTACACAAATAGATATATACACACATTGTCACATTGTATACACATGCATGTATACGCACGTTACATTGCATGGTATTATTCCATTTTGCCAACCATCTCTTTACATATATGGGAATTCATACATATATACATACGCACATACGCACACATATAAAATGTACATAGATATACACACCAATGCGTTGACAATAGCATCGTCTCCCTCCAATGGTTCATGCTCACTCTTCTCTTTCTCAGCCTGTGCTTCCATTTCGGCTTCAATCTTCTTTCGTACCTCCTCATATTCCACATCAAGTGCATCTCCGTCTACCTGTAAAGAAACACAAAAGAAAGATTTTGTGCGTGTATCTACCAATGTATAGGGATATGTAATGCGAGAGTGCGAGAGCGAGCAATCGTGAACTGGGCTACATTATTTGTTCACTAGAAAATCAATTGAAAATACCTTAAAAAACTTGCGCATCTCCTGTTCAGGGTCCAACTTGGGAATCTCAGCAGCTCCATGTCTATCCGTTTGTACAATATATAAGTCCGTGTGTCGTAAAGATACATTTAGCGATTAAATAAGTACGATTGCAATATATTGCACACACAGGTGTATAAGCACACACATAGCGTACACCATTTTTTTTTTTTTGGTGTAGAAATCACACGCCCATACACACTTTTGAACATAATCACAATCATGCATACAAGCATGTGCACGAGTTGGTACATTTAATAATCATATAAAAAAGTTACATAAATACGTACGCTTCTAACTTTTGCTTGATTTTCTCTCTATACTTCAGATGCACTTCGCCAATATCCAAGACAGTTCTTGAGGAAGAAATCTACGAGCGATATTTTAGGTATTTCGTATGAATATGGACCAAGTAATGTGAAATTTAATATGCATGTTCAGCAACGTTCATTCATACGTTCTGACATGTAAGTTCGATCTTTGTTCACAAACGTGATTAATGACAAAAAATGCACATTCCCAAATGTGCTGCTCCGACAAACGTAAAGACAACAAAAAAAAATGTTTACGTAAAGGAAATGTAAACATAATGTATGCATAATCTTGAAAGTAATGTTTATGCATACCCATCGCAGACCTATTCTTGTTGGAGTTACGTGTGAAACTGCATTCAAATTAACTCGTCCATATAGCGCTGTGGAACGACGCATGGCACAGAGCAACGAAGTCATAATGATATAACGGTAGTGTATGTCTGATGCGTGTTAAGTGAGGGTACGATCGTATGTAACAGTGTGTGCGTGTGTTTGTGTCACGTTTTGTTAAATACACACGTAACGAAATAATGCGTTATTACCTAACGCATCGTGCCACATACACTTACGTACAGTTGGCAAACAATACACATGGCGCGCACGTGGACGACATCTTCGTTAAACTGTGGTTTACAGTACCGTTTCATATGATGAATGATTGTACATATGTCCATATTTCGTCGTAGACAAATCCAAAACACTCGAAAGATCAACAGTATGTTTGCTAAACTGCTCTTTACGTCGAAATTGATGATAAAGCCTTCGATTCTATATCTGGACCTTAAAAACGCAGATGTTGGAATTGTAAGCAATTGCAGGTTAAATTAAAAATAGTCCCTGCTTGAACTCAGTTGAACTGGATTTGTTCATTAGTATTACAAAGATATAAACGAACAACTAATTGCTTTGACTGAATTGAAGAATTACTCGTTTGAATTTCATTGCCCTTAACGCTCATCGTATCACCTACCTAGGTAAACCACTGATATCATCCACTTTTATTAAGACTTGAGAAAACAAAGGGATGTCTTGTAGGCACACTGCGAGGATATTAATCATATACGAATAGTCTACAAAATGTGTAGATTTCTTTATTGATGTATTAGTAGTGTGTGCTGACCAAATTAACTCAAGTTGCATCCTCATTCAGATCGCTAACCTTGGGTTCATCTCCCTTTCATTGCTAATAAATTTCGAGCCTGCTTTAACTGCGAGGTGACCAGAGTAACTCATGGATCCCAAATTACATCTATGTGACATTTTTTCTTACTTTTTGGTGTATAAGTGAGTTCAACATGGTGTGTTGTCTGTATTTGATCGTAGCGGCATTGTTTACACATTTGTGTGTGTATGTTCAGTTTCTCGTATTATCGTAGTGAATGCTGCTTGCCATCCTGTATTTCGTGTTGGAATTTTTCATTCACTCATCTAGCATACATCCATATCACACACGTCTGCACACTCGCACAGGCATCTGACGTGTCTGGTGCATCACTTTAGATGACGCTGAGGCTTATAAGGATTCTTCATGCGCTCGACAGCCTCAAAACATGGGCAGTAGTGTACATCTAACATAGCCTAATGAATACCCTCACAGCAGCCAGCCACATCTATTCCAGTTGTCAAACACAAATATATCAACGCAAGAGGAGGAACAACTCTTGATCGTCGGCTGGTTTTTGGTTAAGCCGATAGCACCATCAAGTCCTCCTACGGCCTGAGAGCAGGCTGAGGGCGCGACGACTACTTGAACAATTTTCATCAAAAGGAAGGTCATTGTAAAGGTTGCTTGAGTGCCGTGTTTGAACTTGTTATTTTGTGAGGTTTGTATTCACTGAAAAAGTGTTTGCATTTATAGCGCCATGTTCCCGAATTTAGAGTACAGTTGGTTAGATGATGCCATACGCCTGATGTCCACAACAAGATTACACTACTGGAAATACCCAGAGTAACTATTGCTTAATATTATATTATATTCTATTATACTATAGTGCCTGATGTCCACAATAAGATTACTCTACGACGAGATACCTAGCATTCTATCAATAATGCTATCCTGGTCCCCTCGTGTAAAGACCCGGGCCAACTGATAGTAGGTCAAAGCAACAACAAAATGTTGCAATTAAAATAAGTAGCGACGACGACTTGTTTTAAGTTCTCAAGTCAGTTCGTGTACAGGTCGTTCCTGACATGAGCCAGGTTCAAGTACAGATCCATCATGGCGCCATGATGACTGATCTCATGACTGCACCTCGGTATACAGGGCAACTCCATCAGAACACGAATAGCGGTGTCCTATCTGATACTCACCTATGAGGTTGTCTGGTGTTGTCTTGTATGATATTGGTATTGTATAATCAACTTTACGTTGATCGAATGTACTGTACAAACAGGGAACGACAGAAAGCATATGCTTATCTCAAAAGATCCTCTTTCCTCTCTATGCAGTTGTCATGTCTTGTTTTGTGTGGTTTTGTATAATCGATATTGTTTTATTAACACAGAACACAGACGAGAGAGAAAACAAAAGGGTGCTTGAACGCAACGTGAAGATTTCCTAGTAGTTAACTGTACCCACTTGTATATACTATGTACTACTGTTTGGCGGCCAAGAAAATTGAAACAATCATTTTAAGAGCACAACAAAACTTAAAATTACCGTCCTCACTTACAGCTTAAACTGCCAACAAGCATACTTAATACATGCATTCATCTGTCCACATATTGTATCACGAAAATGCCTGTATAAACATGAACAATAAGATAAAGTACAGTTCGTTCTGGAAGTATTTTAGCAATAAATAATAGTATATTACTAATACAACTTTTGTACTCAAACCCAATTTGTCCGTACGCGTATGTATACGTATCTGTGCATGTAATTTCCTTTCAGATGATGAGTATGACGCACTTATTTTCGTACACTTCTATTGATCTTGCCGTAGACCGTGGGGAAGGCATCATCACACCCATACTGCTTTCTTAGCTTCTTGTATGTGGTGTGGTCAAACATCTTCTCAAACTCTTGCTCAGTCATGTAACAATCCGCATATAGCGCTTGATATCCTTGTACACTACGTATGTGCGCTTCTACGCGACGGATGGATTCGGCTGCATTAAATCTATGAATGCAAGTGTTCGGGTCAATACGAGAGGAGGTTTTCGATCGAGTTTGTTTATGTGTAGTGCGTACTCTCTTTTATGAGATTTCTCATAACAATGTTCCTATCTACGTAATGTATATATGTTGTGTTAGGTTGACGGATATGAGCCATCAGATGATACTGGAATACGTGCAAAACAACCCAGTGCTTATGTGCGTACGTAACACAGTGGACATGTAGTACTCATATATGTCTGCATACCCTTTGTTGCTAGGATTGCCGTATGCCCCAATATCCACAAACATCTCTTCCTGCACTCCATTTTCTACTGCTGGCTTCAGAAATCCACCGTACTTAGCGTGTGACTCACCAGAGATCTTCAATGGACATAGCCACAATGGATACAAATTGAACTCCTCATGGAATACGTTCACACACTCCGCAGTTTTAGTGATCGGAACAAGCATGTCCTACATGCGTAGATATATGTACGTGTTTTATGTATGAATAGATATTGACCCGGCACGTCATATGTATGTACGAGTCCCTAAACCCTGTCATAAGGCTTAGTCTAAATTTGTACATTGAAATCGACCTTCACATGTTGTATTTGTGATTGTGTATGATAAACTATGCATTTTACCTGAAGCACATGGTGTAACTCGTACATTTTCCGAGTGGCTTCCGTCTGGGTTAACTTAAGAAGAGAAACCTTCGGCGGTATAGCCCAGCCGAGCAGGTAACGAAAGATTAAATTGTTGCCAAAAGGGATGATATCCTGAGAGTGTATGTTGTACATTATCAGTACAACAAATATGCGAGTTTGGATGATATGAATTTGTGTACATTTTGCGAAATACCCCGAAGAGCAATTGGTGCTGCAAAAGGGCATATTGTTTGCTGTACTGCGAATAAATGGTGCCGATACTTGCAATTTGCCAATGTGTAGTTATTTCCAACATCAGTAACGCATACCGTATGACATTCTCATTTTCATGTGCACTATACATATTGATGTAGTTGCGTATGCATGTATACATGAATAAGAATATTCAGGTAAATCAAGAAAGTATACACGCATCTTTCGATACCCAAACATAGAACGAGTGCGATGTGCCACTAGTGAACAGACATTCGGATTTGTTCTTGAACAATGGTGCATATGCATGCACATCCTCCACCCTAGAGGTATAACACACCCGCAATTCCCAGAAAATGGACCGAGAGTGACGATGATAATAATGGCGCAGTGGTATGTACTCATCCGATTTGCCTTTTTCTAAAAATTCTTCCACGTGCTTGAAGAACCATGGTTTGTAGTAATGGCCTTGCAGTATGCGTGAGGATGGTAAACGTGTATGTATGTAGAATGGTGTATTTGGGTATCGTTTATACATTTTATCAAAGTATTAATTGCGGGTATAGGATTCAAACTTCTGAATCAAATGCATTGTACATAATCTTCCATACATAATCTTCCACAACAACACGTTTTTCACTGGTGCGTTACATTCACACTTACCGATGGAGTTGCATTTACTGCGGACGATGTTGTCAGTCATTACGCCTGTCATGACAACAGCTTCGTGTTGAGAGTATACCAACGTCTCTACGAAGTCATTACTCATGTCCCGAGCAGCAGCCTCAAAGTTTTGCGTGTACTCGGCCTGCCTATTTGTATGTATACATGTACATACGTGCACATATGTAAGTCTACGAGCACCGATATACGCGTGTACGTATGCGTGTACATCAACGCTGGTCTGATGAGTGTGCACGGGGTTGTTTATACATCAGCATACGTGAGCATTTCAATATTGAAGCCATCTTGCAATATGTTACTGCATTTCAAATTGCTGTACATGTTGCACTATTAGAAGAGGTATAATAACTGATATGTATATTCATATACACTTATACGTGCACATGCACGTATATGAACGAAACACCACGTACACCACGCGCGCACGCTCACGAAAGTATCAGTGTCCGCAAGGAGTTAGACAGAATACACTCACACTTACAAACACATACATGCTCCATATATATCAATAGACACAAACTTTTACTGGTAACAAACATCAATATGATTCCGACTTGCGTAAATCTTTGACAGTTCCTCGCACATTTCAACGAAGTATACGTGCACACAATTCACATTTGAGTGGACGTTCAGTTTTATAAAGAGAGACACACGTACAACACACAATCCCTTCCCAAATAAAGGTGCGCATAAGAAATACGCTACACTTACGTATAGCAAGGTGTGTATGTTATGTGTACGTATTTCTTTGCAGGTATGATCATAAGTTCCGCACTCACAATGAAGCCCAGAGTGCCATATGACCATGGAATGCTGTAGAATAACTCTGGATTCTCAGTAGCGCTACAATGTACAATAGAACTATCTATATACATATACGAGAAGCAGCGAGCAGCGTGTGATATAGTGTTAGTGGACTTGTGTACTTCATTTCTGCTTGTCCAAGAGTATGTGTGCATGTTCTGTGCTGAGAGTGTGTAAATAATCAAGAATTGTGGTGGAAACGCTTAAGAATCGCTTTAGTGTGCTCAACCAAACCATCTGTTAGTAGTGGCAGTGCGCAAATATACCGCTTCTTAGTCCATCGATGAACTGTTGAAAGAAACATGCGCACATACTGCAAATTACCTTCACCAACCCATACATATTGCTTATGAGCAGCTATATGTAGACCACTCATATGTATATTTATACATTCACAAGTGGCACATATATCGCAAACGTCGCCTGTTCTGACAATATCACACATGCGCGCACATGCATACCTACGTATATACAAATATAGTAATATGCGAACATATATCATACGCACCTGCAGTGACCACGTCGACACTCTTGACAATGTTTTGAAAGAGTCCAAACTTATGTGAAGACGTCTCAACACCAAAACCAGCAATCAGCCCACCCACCTATTTGCGTATATTGGTATGAATAAGTGCGCGTGTTTATGTTTGTGCTTCTTTGAGTGATAGTCCGAATCCTACGCAATAGCCAACGTGCAAAGTACATACAGTCAAATCATCTAGTTCGGGTGTCACTGCAAGAGTCCAACCAGTGGGAATCAAAAGAGATGTGATTTGACCCATCGTTGCGAGCGGTTCAACTGACAATATGTATGAATTCGTCATTGCAGTGGTAGAACATATGAATCAGAGAAGGAGAGATGGTGATGCGCTGTACAACTAGACATATAAAATATGCACAGCTTTTCGAATTCCATACCTTTCACGGTGTGTGCCTTTTGATCAACTCCAATAACATCGTATAACTCCACATGTATATTGTTCAAAACGTTTTTGTATGTACCCACGCGCAAAGAAAAAGTTTTCCATCCTGGGCGCGAGGTACACATACGCTTTGTTCGCCCATTCGCGCTCCATTCTTTCATTTGTCTTTGAACGTCAGCTACGCGAGCTGCGATTCATAAGAGTATGCACATGGTTGTTTTAGTATTTATATGTGTATGTATTTGCATGATATGCATATGTACTTCTGTAATGTGTAAACTTAAAAATAACCGTCAAGTCTGTGCTATGCGAGTTTACTATTAATGAAGTCGTTCTTTGCAGAATTGCACCATCGGTAGCAAGAGAACAGAGCTAAACTTGAACATACCAAAAGCTGTGATTCCCTGATACATGCATACCTAGGTACGGACCACGTGCAAATACACAAACACTTACACTCATATTAAATATCAAATACAGGAAGAGCCACGAAACCTTGACCATACAAAATATCTTACATCACTGTAAACTGAAAGTAGAGCTAACAGTGACATCGAGATACATCTGATAAGCGAACCTAGTACTGAACTAAATGACACCCCTACAATCTAAATTTTCTTCCATCTTCGGCTTAAATCAAGCAGAAATCATATATTCCAAGCATCGACTCTCCCATGGACGTAAGTCAAAATAGTGATTGACCTCCCCGAATGATCCAAGACGAAGTGTATAACTAGACAAGCACTTCCGTCATTTACACTCTGTGTGAGAGTGTCTAAATATGTCATACCTGAGTGATGGCCAGGTGCAGAATTTAACTTGAAGATAATCTTGCTTCTCATATAGTAAACTACATCGTAGATTACGGACATTGGCAGTAAGACCAAACACGCGAATATAGATCGATGGTGTGTAAGTATGTACCTGGGAGTACATATTGATATGAGTATACATGCATGCTTCCCTGTACATGATATAATGTACATGCAGGTGTACGTACTTATGTAGGATAAAGTAATAATCAGGACATGGAAGAAATCAATTGGTATTGAAACAGAATGAAAAGTTAAAATACACAAAACATAAAAGCAGAATACTCACATACATTCAGAATGTTTCTAGATGATACAACAACGTATGCTGACAAAGATAAATTTTCGGATATGTTCAATGAATCGATTGAAGAGTTATGTGTATAAACCTACCTATCCAAGGAAACACGGACGTACATCTGCTTACAGGCATATACAACACATGTCGTGCAAAGTAGTTTGTGAGACACTCATGTTATCCATGTCAACCATACGATCAATGCGAAACTAACGCCATTTTTACATATAGAACATGTACAGCGATAAGATTTCATATGGTTTATATACTGCTACCTAATCCTTCTAACGTATATTCTTGTGATGCAAATGCTAAGTGACGAAACATGTCTACATACTCGATTGACGCATTCAGAATGTCGCTCATTTTGTTCATTATGTTCTCAGGTTGTTTTTTCATGATCTTCTTATCACTGTTTATAGGCTCTGAAAATTAAAATAATTGGTAAGAATTACAATAAATTTGTTTATAGTAAGTAAAACAGAAAATATGTGAAGCGATCGATGATCTTCCAAGAACTCGACGTGAGTTTCGATATACGCTCTACAGATCATGTGCATATGTGTGGTATTGTGGTCAATCGCGCCCTCAATTAATCTTTCTAGGTAGTAGAGGAAGAGGGAAAACAACTATACTAGTAACATACTGCTAGCCGGGCTAGTAGGACGCATTTTTCTTTGACTTTGTTGGTTTGTGCGTCCTTCTCTCTTTCAACCCCAATTTAAAAGGACTTCGAATGCATATGCAAAGCGCAAAGGCAGTATATCTGGGGGTCCACTGAAGCGAAGTAGCAAGTACGTTGTATGTGAAGCACACAGAGGTATAAGTCAACTCTCTTCAACGTTGACGCTATAACCACGTTACACGATACACAGTTTTGCAAAATGCCGTTTTAAAACTTTTGATAATGATTCAAAAGATTAGTTACCGATTAGTACATCCACCAATTAAAACGCACATTGATCATATTTATTTATATTTTATTATGAAGAACAATTCCCATATATGGGCATCCCCTAAAACCCTTTTCATGTACGTTTGGAACAGAAAACGTACGTTTGGAACAGAGAACGTTCATTACATAAATGAGTGTATCTCCCCTGCAAGTGTACGTTCGGCATAAGAGAGCGCTTATAGTCCGGTATGGATGTGTGGGTGTGATGATCGATTAGATGGGGTGTGTTTGGTTGATGATAGATTGGATGGATGTAGTTTGTGTAATGATAGACTAGATGGATGTGTGTATGTAGTGATAAACTGGATGGATAGTATGTGTTCAAAGTCTACTATAGTTAGCGTGCTGTGTCGAGGCATTTGGTATCAATGGTTTGAGAGCATTCTTTGTGGTTAGAAATATACGTACACAAACACGGGTGGATGTGCTGATCTGATAAATGGTCTGAATTTTTCAACGGACAGGGAATCCGCGATAAACCTGATAAAGGTGCCCACAGTATTCCGGTTGTTTGAACATGATACTCATGAACTCAACTTCAGGATCATTTCTTCTCTTAACCTTTCCATCTTCTCTCAGGTGTACATTTTACTTTTATAATTCCCCTACTATTTATTCTGCATTCTACATGAACGATAACCAAAACTCTCTCAAACACTTGAGGTAACAATGAATTTTATTGGTTCATTAGTATACTATACCGTGATCGTCCATGGTTGATTATTCGTATGTTTAGCGATATCTCATGTATAGTTTCGTCTGTGTGCAGTACCTACAACTAAGCGTAGTTCACTACATAGTTCTCGTCGACATTTGAAAACACTGATGAATCGTATACATTGTATATATATATGTAGCGGTCGACGACTGTGACATGAGAGAAATAAAGTTCTACCTGAGTTTAATACATGAGAACTTACAATTTATTTCTTATCCTTTTTCAATTCGCTACACAACTTTCTTAAACTTGTAAAAAGAAGCTGCAATATTTATACAAAGGGAAAACAAGGGCTTTCATAGATTGAAACTCCATCTGACACATCATTGTTTCCATGGTGTTATAAGTAGTACTCCGCAGGCATATACTTCCAACCAAATTATACAAGTTCCAACTCATCAAAATTTATGCTAAGACGTGAATTAATTCACCCTCATGTCGAAAAGATATTCAACGGCTGGCAGCCTCTGGTGGATTTAGAAACGTGTAACAAGTTGGAGAATAGTATCATGCCTTTAATAAAAGTTTGTCAACTACTCTGCGGGAGAATCGAGTTATAAGTAATTTCATAATTAGTACGACTCTCATTCCCGTAGTATTTGCGAATTTTATCCATGTAGTAATCCAAGTATGTAAGCCGTAGCATATACATCAACGACAACACATACGAACACTACGAATAAATCTTATTTGTTTAGAATGTATCTGTTGGACGTAAAAGTAGAATCCAAGAGAGAAGACATAAAGTCGGGAATCTGGCAAAAGGAACTCAGTTTATGTATATACAGTAATTTTGGTATTCTACTGTACCATTCTCAACATATTGCAAGATTAGTTGTGTCAATAATCATAGAGTTTTGTGCCTTTCGTAAAACTCAAACTTTTCAACTATATTAGGACATACATACTTATGATATATTGTAGATAATTGGTTTCCCTTTGGGCATGACCTCGTAGCGAATGGGGCAAATAGCCCACCAGGTCTCTGTGATGAGGAGTATATATTTGCATATGGGCTTATCCGTTTCATTGCTTGATTAAATGCAGGTTGATCGCAATATTCCGTGGTGTCGATAATGTCTCCTTCATAAAACAATATGGAAACCACATTATTAAGAATACTGACAGCTTCATCATATCGTCCACCCCAAGAACCGCAGTTGTAATACATATACGGCGTGTTACCTCTGTGATCATCATACCCAGGAGGAAGATGTGAGCCGAAACATGCTGTTTGTCGCTTGCCCTCCCACTCGTTCGCTTCGAATCCTTCAAGCAAGGCAAAAACGTTGTAGTCCTCCTCAAGTGAGAGTTTTTGCATATGTTTGAACGGATCTCGAGCAAAAGCTACGTCGAGATCTGAAAACATCAGATAACTCGGGCGATCATACCGTGGTAGTGACTGTAAATATTCCTGATATAATCGAAATCTCTGGTTGTGTGGAGCATACGCGGGATCTATTTCCCGTTGTATGAAATGAATATTTCCCTTCTCCATCCACTTTTTGATTACCGGGTCTTTGGTAACATTCTTATCGTCCGTAAATAATACCACCTTGTTACCCGTACGGATAATACTTTTGAAAAAGTCATAACCATATTCTGAAATAGTCAGCCTTGGTTCATCCGGACGTTGTAGATCAACACCCCTGACGAAGTAAGCAGACATAATTAGTCCTGTGGAAGGTAATTCATACTGTCGATTACGGTCGAAACCCGTGTATGGGACTTGAATTGAAGGTTTGTAGTCATGGCATATGAGTGCGATGCAGTATAAACTTAATGCGCTAAACACTAAGTAAAAGAGTACTGTCATCTTAAGGACTATCGTGCTATCTATAATTGAATTGAAGACAAGTGTAAATCATATATAGTCATATCGTCGTCTATTTGATTATGAGAACAGTGCTCGTGTATGGCATATATAGTCATATCGTCGTTCATCTGATTATGAGAACAGTGCTCCTTTTATTGTGCTGAAGTATGATTTCAACTAAACGTCCTGAAAGCTATAATATCCCGTGATGCTTGTAAGGATACAATTCATAATATTAGTGATGAAAACATTTTTGGTGATTAATATTAGTGATACAAATCACTACTGCTGCAAGCCGCCAACGAACGCTCACTATATTACATACGCAGTCATAGGGAAAACTTACACCAGAGAGATTATCTGATGATTATTGGTAAACGAACGTAAATCTTTCATGTCCTAAAATAAAATTACTTTCATTTGCCTATAATCGTGGTACAGGAGTACGTATCATTCATCCTGCATAGGTATGTTATGTTTGCAGAGTGGTAACATCCCCGGCAATCAATCAAAGAAGGCTTGACGCACATTCTGTAAGTGTGGATGCAAGAGGGGTGAGTGCTTCTATACAGAGTCACGCTGGCCATATGTTGCTAAATTTTTTAACGTATCTCGTAGAACTAATACTTGACGTATTCTTAACTGAATTGCGCAAACAATCACGAAAGTGATTTTTGTTTTTGGTTAAGCTCAAACCTTTCAAATTTATTGGGACATATACGCTTGTGATAGACGGTAGACAAATTGTCTCTGTATGGGCATGGCTTCATAGTGGAGGCAAACAGGCCTTTAGACGAGTATATAATGACTATGAGCTAATCCTTTCAATTCTTCTTTCAATGCAGGTTCATCGCGAATTTTGTGGTGCTAATAATGTCTCCTTCATGGAACAATATGGAAACATATTGACAATTGACAGATTCATCATATCGTCCACCCCAAGAACCGCAGTTGTGATACATATACGGCGTGGTACCTCGGTGATCATCATGCACAGGAGGAAGACGTGAGCATAAACATGTGTCGCTTGCCCTCCCACTCGTTCGCTTCGAATCTTAGTAAGGCAAAAATGTTGTAGTCCTTCTCAAGTGAGAGTTTTTGCATATGTTTGGACAGATCTCATGCGAAAGCTACGTCGAGATCTGAAAACGAAAGAAAGCTGGGACGAGCATCTGTTTGCAATCAGTGCAAGCAAATAGTCATGATACCGATAAAATATCTGGTTGTGTAGAACACGGAAAGGATCAATTTCTCGCTGTCGGAATTGAATATTACCATTTTCCATCCACTGTTTGACTGCCGGGTCTTTGGCAATGATTTTATCGTCTGTGAATATTACCACCTTGTTATCAGTACGGACAGCGGTTTCGAAAAACTCAGCACCATATTCAGAAATAGTCAGTCTTGATTCATCCGGGCGATGTACATCAACACCCCTGATGAAGTAAGCAGAAAGTATTAATTATGTGGTGGTATCATACTGTCGGTCGTGCGTGAAACCACAACGTGGGATCGCTCTTGAAGCGCTGTTGTCACAATGCAGGAATGCGCTGAAAAATACATTCTATATGCTGAGTAACAAAGAAAAGCGAGCCTCTAGGCTTGAATTCTGCACCTCGAGCATGCAATTGTTAGAATGTCCGTTATATAGTGAACCTCGACCCGTTGAAAATTCTTCCAAAGGAACAGAAGGAACTAAAACATATGTCATCTCGTCCAGTAACACGGTAATGCTTTTGCAATACACAAGGTGTGTCAAGTTTCTCAAGAATTTCTCCACACTGCTAAAAACAGAGAGGAAAGTACCTGATCACTGTTTGCTGGCGGATTATGATGGTAGTTTGGTAACCTAGCAAATCGTAGATAAAAAACGACCTATTGTGTGCATTCCATATATATACTTTTGCGTTGGTTATAATGCTGATCGCGTATTCCTCCCTCATCAATATACAATATGTAGATTTAATACTCATGCTACTAATAACTACGTTTAGAAACGACTAACTGTCTTTTGTATTCTCAAAATATATTTACCACACACCGCGTTTAAGAAGTGCCATTAGAAGGAGAAAATTACTGCATATTTTGGCGAATAGAAAGAGACTTGTAACATTTCATGTATATTGCAATGTTTAATATTGCTTGGAACTACAACTGTTGTCCTATCAAATAGCCGTATGTTCATTTCATCTTATTATACTTGATTCCCGCATGTTCACTTCATTATATTATACTGATTCCCGCTGTTCACTTCATATCTTATATTGATTAAAAATTGTTTATCGTATCAAGACTTGTTTGTACTTTTTAACTTGACTTTCAAGTTTTATCAATAATTGTATTGCATCAATTTTTCCTTTTCGTGTTGTGCATAACGCTTATTCTATTTCAATGTATGATTTATTGATCGAGTTTCACAATCATATCTTTCTTTACTTACTATCTCTATGCTTTTTTCGCGTATAGTCGTGCTCACTGCCAATTTTGCGTCGAAGTGATAATATCCTTCCGTCGTCCTTTTGTTCAATTCACCATCTCATAGTATGTCTGACTGAGTCACTCTCATCTTTGTGATAACACGGCTTTAGTCATAAACCCGTAGTATAGCGCAATCGATTTATA
Source organism: Creolimax fragrantissima (assembly GCA_033442365.1). Lineage (NCBI taxonomy): Eukaryota > Ichthyosporea > Ichthyophonida > Creolimax > Creolimax fragrantissima. The sequence continues at coordinate 108,699 of JAWQFL010000013.1, forward strand.
CCCAGAGCAATACTTTACTCACTATTCTATTCATATCGACGTAGTTACTTGGGCTGAAAATGGTGTCAATGTGTACACATACCAATCCAAACTACGCGTGCTTTCACTTCTAAGCAAAGTTTTGAGTCTGTTGGGGCAATTTTCCGGTTGCCCAGTCAGTGGACTCGCAAGCTTCACATATATTTGTGTAACTTTCTTCAATAAAAGAACAGAGCAAGTTTTCGCAGCCAAAAGTAAAACAAGCTTCTTACATTTCAACTGAGCGTGTTTGTGATCTTAAAACAGTAGATATTAGAACGTGATCTGCGCAGCTTTCTTCAATCAAGGAATAAAATACCTGCCCTTAAATGTTGAAACGCTATAGAAGTAGACATTCAAGGGAAACAAGGGTATCCGTATCTTCATCAAATAGAACCACTTAATAGAACTACTTTCTCATATCAATGAGAACTACTAACCCGAACCTGCGTCATATCAATTAAACTACTTACCCTGACCTATCCCAATCTATTTCTATCCCAATCTATCTATTGTAAATGCCAGTCGCAATCGCGTGTATATATCAATTAGAACTACCAACCCTACCAACTCTTCAGATATCCATTATAGTCACTAAGCCTAAACCCTCTCTCCTATCTATTAGAATTACTACCTTCTCATTAATTGTAAACTAGTAACCCCAAGTCCACAAACTATTAGAAGTAAATGGTAGACGAGATGGGTAGGGAACAACCTTGTCAAGAGTGCACAAACATGTGCAGAACCGGCAAATGAAAACAAATAACGGAAACAAGCATGTATATACGTTTAAGCTTATGTAACCCTTTTATGGGTCAAAGTTATAACTATAAGGTATAAGATTAGAGAAAACGTATAAAATACTTTATAAATGTATAATACTGCTTAATAGACTATACGTTTTCAAGTGCGCTCATTGAACACATGCACAGAGGCTTCCCGAAAATATATTTGGTCAGAAGTCAATCAGGATTATCGCAACTTACCCCAATTCCAATTTTTTTACGGCCCAATACTTCCTGTTATGAGCCAAAACTCCCTTTCTTGAGCCAAAACTTCCTTCTGTGAGCCAATTTAGAGTGAAGAACATGGTGTACAAGATTTCCAAAAAACACCACACAATTACCCAAAAGTGAGTACACAAATGCTCCAGAATACCCTGAATTTTTCCAAAAGTTATTCCGGAATGTTCGGTACACACGTATAACTTTACATTCATAATACCCAACATACATAACTACATTCAGACGTTAATGTATATAGTATATTAATCTTCCTATACAATTCATCATTTATATACATCTAAAAATACTATGGACAACACGGGAGAGGCCTTGTTTCACAAGGAAGGTTACCAAGGTGTCGATTTTCGTCAGAGAGGGCATTTGATGGAACCATGTCTGTCTGACTTGATTGACAAGTTCGGTGTGAACGTCAGTCATCAGGAGATTGCACGTATCTTAGATGAGCTCGAGCAAACATGTGAAGATGTAAATTTTGCTGCTGGAGAGCATGCCTGGATTCCTGTAGAGGTAGTTATATCTAATTTTTATACATACATGTGTGTGGGAGTGATTGGGTGGGACGCAGGCATCTTAAATGAGAATCATTTATATTTTGAGTCACAGTTTCCGAGGGGTGGGTATGTATGAATACTTTGTGTATCTGCGTATATATGTGTATTTAAGTAGACGTGGTTGCTCTATGCTATGCCTATATTTGTAGGTCAGTGAATGTGATGCTGGACTCAATTGATAAGATCGAAGCAAAGATAGTTTCCTGTATTACTTCTTGTGTACGAGGTCACGGTGCGCATGTGCGAGTCTTTGTGCCATGTCAAAGTGAGTGAGTGAATGTGGATATAAGTGGTAGTGTGGAGATGCAGAGATAGTTGAGGGTGAAGTACATTTAATCTTACGCTTACACACAATTGCAGATTGCGCAAAATATTATCCTGACAGACCTCGGCTACGAAGATAACGATGCGCTTGAAGCTTCTATTAACGGTCCGTTCGAGGATTTTATTAAGAAAATCGGGCATGTCGAGGTTAAAATTCAGGACGATGGATCGATATCGGATGGCCAGCTTGTGTTTAGACTTAAACTTAAACTACAAGACAATACTGAGCGTGTGCCTAGGCAGCATGTGTTGAAGATTACAAGTAGAGATGATCTGTGGCGAACATGTCTCAAAGTATGTTCATATGAACACGTACACATATGCCCGTCGTCCTGACGCACGATTCACGTGTATATATGTATAATAAGTATTCTTTTTTGCTATCAGCATGTACTCAGGATGACATTGCGTGTGTACCTAGGCATTCACAAAGCGGATTACAAGCAGGGGGAGATTAAGTTGTGAACGCCGTTTGTGGTGTATTCTATTCATGTGTAGTCTACCCATACACGTGAGCTGAGTGTCGCTAGATAGGTTTCTTCCATATGATTAATAGCTGGATTTGTACTTATGGTTATATTATGTGGCTAGGCACATAAACAAAGCACAAAAGTATATGACAAGGATCCAGAAACGTAGGTATACCTTCGTATTTTGAATGTATACTCTCGTAGCAATATGCAGAATATAATTTACACAGCGTATCATACAATAATATAATCATAAGCGGAGACGCATATACAAACACACAACATACTTGTATGCACATGTGTACACTAAACAGGCCAAGGATTCTAAGATCGTTGTCAAAGAGCTCGAGTTTGAGATTGGAGCGGATGGTAAACGTCACATCGACACGATATATAATATAATGGGGAATGCTGTCTTTAAACTTAGTCTTCATGCACGCCAAGCTGCCGATGGCTTGGGCGAGGAGAACAGGTACGCATATATATATATATATATCATGTTTGATGTATAGTGTAGTTGATGTTTGCATGACTTATTTGCCCTCTCGCTGAGTCTAGTGGATGTTTGCATGACTTGTATGCCCTCTAGTCGGTCCTAAGAGAACGAATACTCATATGTATGCGATTGCGTATGCATTTCTGAGTACTCAATGTAGTACTACACAACCCGCTAATATTCACATATATGCACATATACGTGGTATGAAACTGGACTGGACATACGACTTCAAACCAAGTTATACTCGATGAACAGTATACTGAATCAACCCGAATACAAACGTACTCATGCGTAAATACACCAACATACACAGAGCCAAGATCATGGCCACTGTGCAAGATTTGGAAGATCTAATGGACGTGAAGAGGGAATGGACCCTTATTATTGAAGACCCAACAAGTGATAGTGAAGTCTATCCGGCTGACGGTGTAGTCATACTTCCACTAGATGAGTAAACATATCGTTTAATGCTCATGCGACGCAAGAGCCGCAATTAGCAGTCGACTTGTGTGGATAGGTAGATACTACTTGAAATGTAGATGTGAAAATAAGATGAACGATTGTACTCTTGTATTCGGGGTGCGCGAGAGTGACATCTACCGTACCAACATGTGAATAGGCAAGACTTGATTAATTATTAAAATACTTACATAATCGATGAAAGCGGGTATCGGGCATTGAGAATACTGTTCTATGCGATGACACGAATGTTGTCAACTGTGTGCTGGTAGTGCTTTCTCATTTTCTTGTATGTGTGAGAAATTTACGCAGCTTGCGAATAACCTGTACGTATGCTATAGTGTACATTGCGTGTACATGTATGCCTGCCCTGTGGTGTGCTCGCGTGCATTACAGCCACCTACGCACATTCTATTCCAACACAACTTGCGCAAGACACAAACGGTTAGTTTGTTGGTAGCGATAGTGCTAGACCCTCTTCACACCCACCAGTTGTGCAGTTCATCACCCACAAAAAGGTACACTTCAATCTTTGTTGAACGTGATTGCGATTGCATTCATTCCAGTATCTATTACACGTGGTTAATTAAATGTACATTCACATACAAAGACAGACGTACATAATGTGTACGAAATGGATGTGATCCAGACTCTTTTAACCGTAACATTCAGTAGTTTCACGAACTGACTATGAAAGGTCAGATACGGGATTTACGGCACATTGGATATGTATTGGAATGGTTAACACATCTAACAAGTCAATCGAAAGAAACAGTATGAGCGACGCCGTTTAGTTGGTATTGCATGGACGACGCTAGCGCATGCACAATGCAATAGTACCAAAATCAATATGAAGAAAAAATCGACAGTTGGATGTACGAATATACGAGCAACACACATATATGTGAATAGCCATGTACACGTATACATAAAAAGAGATTCCCAGGACAGATCGATGTTGCATCTCCTTGGATAGTGGGAGATACACTAGAACATCTCGAAATAACATGATCGCATGCATGTTTGGTATTAATATATAGACACATCGCTATTCCATCAAACGTGGTGGAAAATAGTGCGTTCTAACAATGAATTGACAAGTACACACGCTCACTACATATGTTGCTATAGTGACCTTCTTAAACTGGGCGGAGTCATATAAATGTATTCTGTGTTCTACAAGAATGTGATGCTTTTAGTAAAAAATAGTCTTTGTGTCAATGACTTTACCTAAACACCATGAAACGTGGCGCATTCATACGTTTGACTTTCCATGCAAAATATTTAGCGAGTGCCGAGAGGTCAAAACAGTGCACATCATATTTTTTTTCCATGATTCATTCCCAGTAAGCAAGCAATTCCGTACACACGAAAAGTTTGAATAAGACACCCACCAGGAAGGTAACAATTGAGGAAATGGAGTCAAAACATTCAGCTTAAATGTTCCCCGTTTCAGGTAGTAAAAAGAACGATCATCATTCTTTCCAATTTTGTTGTTATTGTGAATTGAATGTACTTGACTTTCCTATAACAGTACATATCGTTCAATATATGTTACATATTATTTATTCAGGTGTAAGTAATCATTAGTATACAATATTCTCTACCAAATACACAAAGAGGAACAATGCGCATTTACTGCTTGCTCATGTGCACGAGAAGATCTACGACTCGGTGGGAGTATCCCCACTCGTTATCGTACCATGAAACGAGCTTGACGAAGGTAGGAGTCAAGGCAATGCAAGCATCTGCATCAAAGACGGATGAAAGTTCACAACCGCGGAAGTCCTGAGAAACAACAGCATCCTCAGTGTATCCAAGAACTCCCTTAAGGTCACCTTCGGCAGCGGCCTTGACAGTGGCCTTAATCTCGTCAAGAGAAGCACCCTTGGCGAGATTGACGGTAAGATCAATAACAGAAACATCAGCAGTTGGCACACGGAAAGCCATACCGGTAAGTTTTCCGTTCAATGAAGGAATGACCTTACCGACGGCCTTGGCAGCACCAGTAGAGGAAGGAATTATGTTCTGAGCAGCTCCACGGCCACCTCGCCAGTCCTTCATGGAGGGACCGTCGACAGTCTTTTGGGTGGCAGTGTAAGAGTGCACAGTGGTCATGAGGCCGTCAACAATTCCATAGTTGTCATGAATAACCTTCGCTAGAGGGGCCAAACAGTTGGTAGTGCAAGACGCGTTGGATACAATGTCCATAGAGGGCTTATATTCGTTGTGGTTCACTCCCATGACAAACATGGGTGCATCGGGAGATGGCGCAGAGATGATCACCTTCTTGGCACCTCCCTTGTGGTGAAGAGCAGCCTTCTCCAAACTGATGAAAACACCAGTGGACTCAACAATGTACTCAGCGCCACATGATGCCCAGTCGATCTCTCCAGGGTCTCTCTTGTCGAAGACACTAATAGCAGTACCGTCAACAACGAACTTGCCGTCTTTGATTTCAACGGTTCCTGGGTAAGTTCCGTGGGTAGAGTCATACATGAACATGTAGCGCATGTAGTCGAGAGGAATAAAAGGGTCGTTGATACCGACAACCTTAACATCCTTATTCTTCAACGCTGCGCGGAGAACTAGACGGCCAATACGGCCAAATCCGTTAATACCAATAGCGACAACCATAGTGTATTTGTTTGTGTTTTGTTCAATGTTTTTGATTTAGGTTTATACTGTGGTTTTCTCAAAAATGTTGTTATAATGTATGTAAGAACAGAGTTTTATGCATTTGTAATTGTATATCGTTCGTACACATTGTAAACAGAAGGGCACGCACGCGTTACGCTCTCTGATCGGATTTGGGTCTCGTGTCAAAGTAACGCATTTGAGGTCATTCTGAAGCCGTTGTAAGGCCGTTGTAAGGCCGTTGTAAGGCCATTCTGAGGCCATTTTGAGGCCATTCTGAGGTAGTGCGTCGTGTGCATTTGTGTGTTTTTGTTTGTTTGTCGTGTGCGTTCGTATGCAGTTCAGTTCAGTCTCACTCAACAGAACTGTAATTAGTGAGGATAGAGTAATGCCATAGAATACCCATTGAAAACCAATCAGATAAGGATACATTTTTAAAAATAATAGTTGGCACCATTGATAACAAAGTTTGATTGGTTATACACTAATTTAAGTATCCTTTTATGGTAATTAATATCATTCGACGGCATGGTGTGTCTGTCCTCATTAACACGGAGTCGAGATGATGAAGACCACCAATGGGATTTTAATTTGTTATTCATCTTTCATAATTGTTCAATTCTTCATTGGTGGATTTTATAAAAACTGGCCACTTTCTCTGAACGTCTGGAACCTACTGAACACAGGCCGGAGGAGGGGAAGAGGAGAGGAGGTACGTATGCGGAATGAATAAAATATTTTAAATTTGAATAAGAGTAAATCTAGATTATTCTTCAATACGATAATTCCATCATCTACTGCCTTCTGAGAGTGGAAGACTTGGATTTATTTATTCATTAATTTATTTATTCATTTATATATTTATTCTTTTTTTCTCGTTCGTTTTTGTTTTTTGTGCTGCACAAGCACACACATGCACGCACACTTAACAAACGAATAAGTGTTCAAGGAGAAGTAGGTTTTGTTATTTGAATTGTTATTAGGTCTTGGAGATGGTAATCTTTTAATTACATACAGTAAATAAGTACAGAGAGAGTGTTGTCTTATTAACGCAACAGCATAGCCGGGCAAATAATGATGTGTTTGATCCCCTGCCGCCGCGTGTATCCTGTGAAGACCTTCCGAACGAGCTCATGTTGGCAAGGTAAACTGATTAACTGCAGTGTCAAGTGTCAACGTAATGTCGTCGGAAATAAACAACAACAAAAAAGGGACACAGAACGACTGACACAGGGAGGATGAAGGATTGAGAAAGAGGCGGGTGCAAGAGGGGTAGGTGGATGTAATGGGATGTGGGGATGGGATGGGATGGAGTGAGATGGCAGGAAGGCGCAGTATACTACACATCGCACAATATCAAAAATCCTTTCTTAGGAAACACTTTCAAATAAAAAATCAAAACAAAACAGCACGAAACGTATTGTGTAACGCTCATATACACAAAATTTTATTATCGAAATGCCTATTACAAATATTCACGCTCGTCAGATTTTTGACTCTCGAGGTAACCCTACCGTCGAGGTTGATATCGCTACCGAACATGGTTTGTTTCGCGCTGCCGTCCCTTCTGGTGCTTCCACAGGTATCCATGAGGCCCTAGAGATGCGTGATGGTGGTGCCGAGTACATGGGCAAAGGTGTTTTAAACGCTGTAAAAAACGTTAACGAGATCATTGGCCCAGCTTTCGTGGGAAAGGATATCGATGTATCGGACCAGGCTGCATGTGACAAGCTTCTTCTCGAGCTCGACGGGACCGACAACAAGTCCAAGTTAGGAGCTAATGCCATTCTTGGTGTTTCCATGGCCATCTGCAAGGCCGGAGCAGCTAAGAAGGGTACTCCTTTGTACAGACACATTGCCGATATTGCCGGTAGAAAAGAGATCACTTTGCCCGTACCGTGCTTCAACGTCATCAACGGTGGTTCCCATGCTGGTAACAAGCTTGCCATGCAAGAGTTTATGCTTGTACCTACCGGTGCAGCTAACTTTACGGAGGCCATGAAGATGGGATCAGAGACATATCACATACTGAAGAAGATTATCAAGGAAAAATACGGTCTTGATGCCACTGCTATCGGTGATGAGGGAGGTTTTGCACCCAACATCCAAGATAACGCTGAGGGACTTAATATGTTGACCGAGGCTATTGAGAAGGCTGGATACAGCGGTAAGATCTTCATTGCTATGGATGTTGCTGCTTCCGAGTTCTACAAGGATGGTAAGTATGATCTCGACTTCAAGAACCCAGAGTCTGATTCATCAAAGTGGTTGGATGGACCTGCTCTCGCCCAGTTCTACGCCGATTTCTGTGACAACTATCCGGTCATTTCCATTGAGGATCCCTTTGACCAGGACGACTGGGAAAACTGGTCTTTGGTGACTAGCTATGGCAAGTGTCAGGTTGTTGGTGACGATTTGACGGTTACGAACCCCAAGCGCATTGCCACCGCGATCGAAAAGAAGTCCTGTAATTCTCTATTACTTAAGATCAACCAGATTGGTTCCATCACCGAAGCTATCACCGCATGCAATGACGCCAAGGCCGCTGGATGGACCACTATGGTCTCACACCGATCCGGTGAGACCGAGGATACTTTCATTGCCGATCTTGTTGTCGGATTGAGTACTGGTCAGATCAAGACTGGTGCCCCATGCCGATCAGAACGTCTTGCGAAATACAATCAGCTTCTGCGTATAGAAGAGGAGCTTGGAGCTGCTGCCGTCTACGCAGGAAAGAAGGCTTTCAACTAAATTGAACATTAGTCTTAAATAAACTTCGAGATCATGGTTGGTGCGTTGTAGATCTTGTTGAAGAAAATAGTCAAAAACTGATATGTACTTTTCTCTGGAGCTTTTGCACAGTCAGTAGTTTTGCGTAATAATATCTGTTCAAGTATGAAAGCTCTCCTTCCTCTACAGAATGCGCGTAGGAAAAATTTCCGACAAAGTAAAGAAGTTTAACAACTGTAGATTGACAATCCGAAGTCGCTCTCACGATCTTTTTGCGAGCAGAAAATTCTTTGGGACTCTATATTGATCATAATAAAAGACAAAACGCAGTTGTGCGTAAAACATATTACAGATATGTATGAGATGGTACAGGTCCATTATTAATCTCAATTCAACCTTGATAAGTAATGTCGTAATGGGCTGATATATGTAATATATATATATGTGCGAATGATGTATATAATTGAACCAGTTTTGTATCAATTACATATCAATAGCCACGCAATAGATGAGACGTCTTGCTGCAAGAAGTCTCATAGCAAGTCTTATCAATATATATGCTTTAAAGCACTTCGTAAATCAAAGCGAAATAGCTAGCCCAAACATTTCGATAACTGGTCATACGGAATATATCCCTAAGAGGACATAGATTCTTTTACATTCGAGCATTGCTGGGCGAGAATTGTAGAGTTGTCAAGAACTACCAATGCACAGTTGGTCGTGCTGAATATTTTAATATTTCACCAGTTCATAACCAACGAACTGTACAAAAGAAAATGAACTTTGCTTAACTTCAAATTCACTGGGAGCCAAGCCGTGTTCACACAGCTTGTCTAACACGTTATGAATGCGTGCGGGCATCATTGATGTTACGCACACAGAAGCCCTCTTCTTTATGGCCTACTAACGGTTATACTGGTATTCGATAATAGTTGATCATGGCGCCATGCCAGATTAACTGCGGTTAATATGTCTGATTGCTAGTCCTCTATGACATGCATAAAATCTCGACACATGACAACGTTCCTCGTACGACATTTTACTAACTCTTGAGCAATTTTCGAGGTATTTGTATATCCAAAACCATACATCCACTGAATCTGGTTGACTTCCCTGCGAAGTTCCTGAGAACACTACGGTCCTGGCGTGATTCGTACTCAAATGTCACGTGACATTTAACATTTCTCTCAGCTTTTCAAGTTTTGCACACAACAATATATGAAATCACATATTCCTGGGCCATTGTCATCACGTAACGTTCCGTTCTGTTGCAACAAAATGGGGGTGAGGAGTGCGCTGTCTGTTCACAAACGTCACAACGAGAGAAAATTTATCCTTCGACACACATCATGCGTTTATGAGATAATAACGTTGCTCGAAGGACTCTTATACATCTCAGAGCTGTTTGCACGTGGCAATGTTCCATTACCACCGTCGTTCTGGTGATGAAGCATCACATTCAGTTCTTTTGCCTTGCGAACTCGCAGAGGCGAAAAGACCATACCCTCAGTGTGGTCCGCCCTTAAGCAGTACGTCCTCAGGTCAAAGTAATGTTGGGCGTATTCCGCAGAAGACACACTCACGTTATAGAATAAGCGAACGAGTACCTATGAGAAACAAAATAGAATAACACATACGAATTTACCTCTTTGACTTGAACAAACAGCAAATGCACAAAATTAGCATAATTGCCAAACTTGGAAATAAACAGTAAATATTCGCTTCAATGTGATTCTTTCGTATGTACGTGCGCGACAGATTCCAAATGTTGCGTGGATGAGTACGAATGCATTCAAGTACCTCTCGTTCCAATTGATTGATGCTTTCTACAGACACATCTGGAAGCACTTTGCAATAATCTGCGTTCCATACGGCCTGATCATCCCAAACCTAAATAAGGACAAGGCGAGGTAAACGAAAAATGTTGGAAATGTGAAACAACAAATTTCAGAATATCGTGCATCAAGCATACCCCACCACTCTTGGGGTAAACTGCGATACAACGTTATCACAAACTAAAATAAATGGATATATATATGCATACAGACACACATACATAACATATACTATACCTTTGAGGCAAGTAATATCGCTCCCAGTACAATACGCTTCCAGTTTGCGGGCTGCAGCACTAGCCCCGTGTTGTGAAGCCGTGAGATGTACACCATAGTCACTATAGCAACATCTGCAGTTAGAACAGCAGCTTTGAAGAAGGCACGCAGAAAATCATATATACTTGTCACTGAAAGAAGTTGCGAGTCATAGTTCTTCGGCACACGTTGTGAAGTGAGTGGGAATAACTTTTCGTCGAAAATTGGGTTGAATTTATGCTTTTCTTTCATTACCAGTGTCTTCGTGAAGGTCACATGGATGGCCGTTGCAGAGCTGTGTAACACACATTGGGGTTGACGCGAGTATACAACAAAGTAATCAGATATAATAACAGATATAAATCACATACGTTGTACACAGGTATACAATTGGTGAGGAATAATGTATGTGTGGAATACAGTGGGTGTGGAATACAGTATGTGTACTTGCATGCCCTTTCTTCGGCAGTAGGAGTATGCAGCATGATTGATGTATGTACGAAGATGTATCGCCAGTTGTAAATATGGTACGGGTATGTGTTATATTTGAGATTCAATTCAAGATCGAAAATGCTACAACGGGTAATGCTTCGCTCTGCTAGATCGATGTAACGGTACATGGGTATGCGCAGGGCAAATGGGTATGTGATTCAATTCAAGATAGAAAATGCTACAACGGGTAATGCTTCGCTCTGCTAGATCGATGTAACGGCACATATGTGTGAACAATATACCGATTCTGAAGATAACCGTATGCCCGCCCATATAGAAATCGTACGTAAACATATATGCCGCTCCTAGATACAGGCTATAGAACAAGACTCATATAATAATTGTACCGAGTCATGGGCGCGAAATAAACGGTCTTCATATACACATTCTAGCCAAAAAGTTTCAGATTTCGTAACAAATTTACAAAATACAAGCATATACACACACCATTGTAAGATTAGATCAAGGTTGGGCTGGCTGACTGTTTGCTCGACAAATAAAGTAGAGCAGCTGTTGGACAACTTTTGATGCTTCGCATGTTTTGCTGCTACAAATAAGGGATCTATCACGGCATTCGAGTTTACTCGCCGTCTGTACCTAAGCGAAAAAGGTGAGACCGAATTATGCATGATTGCGATGTGGCGAGGAAAGGTATATGTTTACGTCACATAGCATGTGTACGAGCAAAACACTACCATAGTCGCCATATTTTGATACAGATAATAAAGTTTAAATGATCGATACGTCGTCAGTGGAAAAGAGACCGCTTTGTACCTATATTTGCATATGAAACAGAGACGCGTAAACATAATCCACCGAATCGGTGAGCAATCGTGTGAACCACTACTGGCATACTCGACCAACCAGTATTGACGCAAGTTCATGAAACGTGAGAGTCGCAAACGCCCCAGAAGACTAACGCATACACAAACACATGCGTACACATGCAAAAGCTAAACTTGCGCATGAACACACGAACGGACATTAGATGTTCGGGTATCCTAAACATACTACACTCCATCAATACAACCATTACATCTTTAACATACATAATATCAAGAAACAGACTTACTACTCTCGGTGTTATATTTTAACAAACCTACACACACGAACACACATGATATATAGATAAAAAAACATAACACATACTTTCGTCTTCGTAATTGTTTCGATGCCAGTAAAGCCGTCTCATCCCTATGATAATCGCTGTAAAACACCGACGAGTTTCCACATACAGTGTTACCCGTATTGAGTGGGGCGCGATCACTGATATGCTGTAGAGATGACGAGCTCTGCTTGCGATTTGACTCATATGGTTTTGGTACGGATTGTCGCCTTGTTGCAGTATCAATCATTTGCTGTGCAGTGTGCGTATGTGTGTGGTGAAACAGTGAGTGATCAAGTGTACTTTGTCTCTTTGGGTACACTTTACTCTCTCTTGGTTTGAAACGTAGAAATGTCTTATAGACAAGTCAAGTAGATATATTCATAGCTGATATTACATGCATGTGTGTGGGACTATGTGAAAATGTCATCGAGAGAGTTCGATTGTAAGTTTTTGTGTACAGTGTAAATATGGACATACACTCGCACTATGGGGCAGGAAAAGCAGGTGGTATATCACTCCTACAACATACCCATCAATGACGAGCAAAACATATATATATGCATGTACATACATTCACACACATGTGCAAGCACATACATCTACATTATCTTCGATTTCCTGGGCCTCTTGTGCATCCAGTCGGACATTCCTAACAACCTCCTCAACCTCTACAAGCGATATTGTAGGTTTTATTGGGATAAAATCGCGTGATAGTGACAGCGTTTGTGGTATATATTCAGTTGACTCTATGTTGTGCGCTGGTCGGAATTCGTGCTTTAGTTTTGTATAGTTGTACTTGTTTGCCTTTGAGCTAGTATGGGAATTTGCAGTGCTATTTGCTGGACCTGTGGTGCTCTCTTCGATTGGAGGTGTCTGCTCTTTCATGGCGACCTTGGACTCGTGTATTTTGTTGCTGTGTATGACATGAGAAGAGCAAGACAAGCACATTAAGCACGAACGTAGGTGTAGGTGTGACTGTGTAACATCAGCCTGTCTACTTGAGAATGGAGGAAGAACTATTGGCGGTGCTACGTACTTATAAGAGGTCGAGTTAGATCGGGAGTGTTCAACGTCATGAGAAAGATGAAAAGGTAGTGGGACATGAAAGTACAGTTGTCTATCTCCTAATTATGTATGCATTTTCTTCCTAGCTCTGTGCGAAAACAGGACGGCTGAGAACTGTACTTTCGTGCTTGAACGGCATTCTCACGCAAAGCGTGGTGCGTATGTATTTGTTGCGTACAAATGCGAGTACAGATGCTCAAATCTGAGGTGAAATGCGTAATACATAAATAGTCATAAACCTTCTAACCACTTAACGCACTTCCAGACACATGTCTGTTACAAATGAACCCATAGGTTAACACACCATCAGATACACTGTCTGCCTGTTAGATAGTCTTTTGTAAACTCTATTATAATTTATCGTCGTATGCAAATATTTGCATATGTATTCTAGCCCACATACTGTACACATCCGATTATAAGACAATTTAAATGCAATTCACAGTCCACCCCAACGCACAACATATCATACCCCCAACACATACTTATCATCTGAAGATGGATTAACTGCATTATTGACCATTTCAGAATCACCGCTGCCAATAATCGTCTCACAGTCACAGACGACGTTACTGGTTCCACTGACCTCCTTAGTCACAGCCGGATGGTCTGATGGTGTTTTCTTTCTAACGTTACCCACGCCGCCATCAGCTTTATCTGACGGCACCAATTTATATTTCTGTGGGCATGTAATATCCACAACCTAAATGTGACGCATGGAACACGAATTATAAGAACATATAGAAATCAGACGAACTTACACATTCATACTTTATGTGAGATACAAGAACACGTGTATGAAAAACTCTAAAGCCGGTGTGAAAGCCGGATGTGGCGAACGCATAAACAATGCAAGTATGCAGAAAACACCAAGAAACCCCGTTCATACTTGATGCAAATACAAGTATTGTACAACACGTGATCTGTGCACGTGTGTGCAAGAACTATGTATGTATGCAGAGCAAACGATAACAGGTAGTATACACACATCGGGTGTTTGGGGGTAGTGACTCGCAATGATATTTCGTGGTATACTTGTCTTCTGACAAAACAAAAGCACATGCGACAAATCACAGAGGCTCCATGGAAGTCTATCGTCAGGTAAAACGAATACGGATTTATGTATGTAAATACAGGCTATGCACAAGCATGTAACCACAGGTTTCCAGCATACAAAAACAAATTTACACAGTAAGAGTTCCTTATGCAAAGACACACAAAGGTCAAAGCGACACTCGGAAGTTCTACCCTTTAAATACACAGTGCATGTGCTATTAATCCATGGTAAAATATACACACATACAAGCACTTAAAATAAAACATCACAAACCTGCTCTTTTGAGTTTTTCTTCGTGTGAATTTTCGTCCCATTTACCATCTTTTTGCTACTTCCTTGTCCCATGTTGAAAGACTACACTACGTTTCAACACCAGGTAAGTAATTGTGTGCGGGAGGATGCCCAAGTGTAGATGTGGCTTTTCTTGGGGTTGGTGAGTTGGGAGCGAATTCTGTGTGCCCTAGTGCACGCACATCATTCTCAAATGACACGCGAGTGCTCAGGGGTGATTGATTTCGAAGCTGATTTCTCCTATGTGCGGTAGCATACATACAGGTATTTCGTTTGCCGTGTGAGTGAGTCTATAAGCACGTGCGTTTGCACACGAGCATGTAACATGTGTGGTAGTATACATGCGTGAGATGTACGCTTTAGTGAATGACTGCCGGATAGAGTCAGTAAGTATTTTAACGTCCGGATTGGTTCTCTCCTGAACGTAATGAGTTTACAGAACAGCTTGAGGGATACGAATAACACTAGTCTTTGAAAAAAGTTCGGGTATGTAGAATTTCGTTTTCATGTCCGTAAGAGGAAATAACGATACGTAGACGAAGGGTTTACTGTATGTGTGTGAATAGCGGAGAATAACACTGAACGCACGATCGAAGTCTGAATGGTGATGTAGACGTGCAAGCATGCGTGTGTGATTTAAAAATGGAGTGCGAGCTCTCGCTTAAACCCAAGACGACGCAGGGCTACGCGGACCTAGAGCACATAGAGAGATATATAAGAGGAGATTAGAGGAGAGGAGAGGAAAGGAAAGGAGAGGAGAGAAGCACACACACACACACAGACATACACACACACAGACATACACACACACAGACATACAGACACATACACACACACACACACACACACATACACATACATACACACATACATACACGTACACATACACATACACATACATACACACACACACACACACACAGAGGGCGGCAGCACAGTCTGGGCACACAGATTCCCTCTGAACACATATACAAACACTTGACACAAATACACACACACACACACACATACACAATCACTTACGCACAGCACTGGACCTTCCGATCGGTCGGGGGAACCGCTGGCGTCCGAAGAGTAATCTGTACATTGATTGGAGCCATAAGATTGGTTGGTCATAGAATATAGTAAGACCCAAACGGTATGACGCCCGTCCAGGAGTCCATGAGTCCGTCCTAAAAAAGAGTTTCATTTTTATACGGATTCATGGGGAAAAGTGAAAAAGACGGACAAACCAGAGGTGGGTAAGTCATTCACCTCATTATGGTATGTGCGTCCTCGTCCCTCCGTATACTACGATTTTATTGGATGCTTATCCACGTATCCTGTAAGGCGATGAAACCCTTAATGGACGGACGAACATGAACTCTATGTACGTATAGTGCGAAGACGATTGGTATTTGAGTTTAGTGATACCCATAAAAATGCATTAGTGGTTCTACATTAAAAATTCGTCGATACATTGGTCTGCACAGTGCTATTACACCAGTGGCTCGCACAAGGATGTATCCTTGTAAGAGGGGCATATATTGGTTAATATGAACCAATAGTAATCAGTATCTTGGAGCTGCTAAACCATTATGCACAGCCTGTTAATGTTTACAAATAATATTGCTCGGATATTTAATTTAGTCCAATTAAAGTCACATTCCATATTTTCTATCTTTTAATACCAATAACCCATTTCTGTTTACACAGAAGGCATTCATCCCATCCTATCCAATATACAAAGGTATTCTAAACGAAGTTATTTTAAACGTATTATACGAAAGCATTTTTATTATTAGAATGGAAAGCATTCCCAAACAAAAGCACCTCCGACGCACATAAAATAAAAAGGAAAGCATCAATTACATACATATCAGTCTCCTAAGCAACTCACTGAAAAACGTTGATTACGCTTCCATTACGATCCACCCCCTTTCCCCCCTCGTCCTATGGACGATACCAGATGCTAGAAGATCTTAATGGAACGTAATAACGACACATATGGATGAACACAAATAACTATGCGCAAAACGAAATTCTTCTAAAGGCCCCCAAAGTAAATCAATCAATCGCCTTGTAAACTAAAGTCGTTAAAGTCGTTGTCCAACTTTTTTTTAGTAATTTAGTTGTTAAAATTCAATGGGGCGACTGTACTACTACCAAAAGTAGTGTTGGCCTTTTGGAATTAATACAGATATAGGTTTACAAGAACATTTGCTTCGAAATATGCTTCGAAACACACCAATTCAAAACCATACCTTGCAAGTTGTTGAAGTTATACGATTTCAGACAACAAACTGTTGTACACTACACTTTCAAGCATAGCTATGATTTCCTGGTTTTTCTCAACATCAGTTCTTTGCGAAGACGATTCGGAGACCAGGAATGGGTGTAAATCTCATAATCAACTGCTTTGTATTTATACTCCTTTGTATCCGTCAAATGTTATTTCACTCCACAAGTCTTAAACCTCCCTACAACCTTAATATCCGCCAAAGTTTTGATCCACAAGTCTTGACCTCCCTACCTCCAGTATATCTGTCAAAGTTTTGTTTTGTTCCACAAGCCTTAAACTCCCAACTAAGACAAACAAACATCAGATTACAATCTAGTACTTGTATAGCCACCATCTTGCTCGCAACATCCACCTTGGAACTCACGGAAATAGCGAAAATAGTGTTGCGCATAAGAATTTGCATTCATGAATATGCGTGCATACAGATGTTCATATTTTGGGAAATTTCCGATCCTTCCTTGACACACAATAAACACCACTTTGTAGTTGGAAATAAAATAAGTAGATTTAGATTACACGTGCATCTTCAAAAATTCAGTGAGAATTCATGAGTGATTACTCGTAATACATACTATATATATACACAGCAGTAGGGACGATGACATGTGTTCGAATTCTATTTCTCTAGCAGTATATCGTTTACCGCACATTATCATCAAGAAAGTCAAACAAGGTCTGTTCAAATATTCAAGCATAGTTATTGCATATATGTAAGTATAGTCTTGGTAGGCGATGCTTACGCTCGCACATGTTCTATAAAGGTGTTACAGTACATGTTGTTACTGTAAGTTCATCTTTAGAACTTTGTCTCTGGAGTCTATGACGACCTCCCCATCTACAATAGGCTTGGATATGTTTGAATTTTTATCCTCATTAGCCTCCCAAACGTCGTGCAACTTGCTCTCACCCACTGGGCAATGGTTTGCGTACCATGCTGGTGATTGTTTTCATCACTTACAGGAGGAGGATCGAACACGTTCTTCTATGAGAATAGTAGTGAAGGAGGAAGATGTAATCATTATGGTGGTCTCAAGTGTGGTTGGGATTGAAAACACATGCCATCCAATTGTACTAGTGTATATATGTAATTGCAATAAGAAGCTATTGCAAATTATATGCTGTCAAACATGCAGTTTCAACATAACCCTCTTTACAACGACAATTGTCAAGTTGGTTGATTTTACATCGAACTCGATTTCAAACTGCGATGCTCAAAATGGTCTGCCTTATTTGATACTATAATACGGAATCTCAGTTACGAAAATGCATGTTATGCGGCTACCCGTATAATGTGTAAACACAGTGTACACATAGATACAAACTAGCATCGGAGTACGTCTTCATTTCACGGTAAACAATAACATACGTTGGATTACTGATCCATTTTTCGAAACGCTTTTCGTGCGCGTCACACGTGTTCATGATCTCCAAAATCGTTTCTAATAGATAGTTCATACTGCTTGCATAGCATTCTCAAAGATCCGCCAAAGAACTACTGATCAAACGCAAACATCAACTTTGTGAAGATTGAAGGAGCCTTCGACAAAGTCAGATAATCTATTGGACGAATTTCTACACTCAAGTAAGGATTGACAAGAGGCTAATAATATTTAGAAGATTAACTATGAAGTTTTGTACAAGAGTTTTATTACGTCTTCGGTTGTGAAGAACCAAGACAGTCTAGGATTGAAGCTGAAACGCCCGTTTATAGACTTATTCATCGGAAGACAGACCAGTTTGCTCTCGATCTACATGAAGCGTAGTTGAAGCAACATCTACTGGGAGACCCATGTAAGAATCATGTAGAGTTGTGAGAGTTGGTCGTTCATGATTAAATATACGGAGTAGTTTCACGGATTTGTCACCGCGGTTCTCAACATAGACTGTGATTCCTATTTCATTCAATAAGAGTTCTCCTGTCGTCATATCCCATGTTCCACTCTTACTCCCGGACATATCAGCTTTGCCCATGTGTACATTCTCACCCTCCAGAATATAGATAATCTCGTCCGCGTTGTCGGCCCAGTACGGTTCCAAAATAGCGCCAGGTGCAAGCTCAGTGTAAGCGATAGAAGCCCCACTCATAATAGGAAGTGTCTCCGCATCAGCTACATTGGTGGAGACCTTACCATTCAATTCCATGCGTGGGGCATCCTTCAAGTTCTTATTGATACCATTAATTGAAAAACCAAGTAGACCGAGTTGGTTTGTATTCGCATCCTTTAGTGTATCACCACTCCAGTCGGAGTAAGGTGCATCGAGAACTGTACGTGGGCCACTATACCACATATCAATGTCCTCAACTGGAATGGCAAGGGTTCTCGATAACACGGCTGAGTCAATGTTTTTGAACACTTGGGGTAAATCGAATGATTCTAGATCGTCTGTTGTAAAGATAGCCATCCCTATTAGGGGCTCGTCTTCATCAACATTCTCAAAATGATGACTATAACCGATTGGTGCGTAAAACGCATCTCCAGGGCCCAAGAGAAAAGTCTCAGTAGGACGTGCGGCATGCATTACTGTAGAAACGCTTTCACCATCATTGTACCCTAGACCAGTTACGGTTACTCGAGCTGTGCCAGAAATAATGTATGATAATTCATTGGCATTCGGATGCCAGTGAGGGGACCGAACCTCCCCTGCATTAGTAAGATTGAAAAGCGCCAGCACTAACTTTCCAGTATTTGCGCCGTGTCCAATAAAGTCCATACCGGTCCACTCTACGCTACCTGGTGCATGTGCACTCCCTCTCACCCAGTTGATGGTACCTACCTCGTTATCATCTGTAGAGTATCTCTCAGGATCTGCGGTCAAGAGATTATACACTGGTGAATACTCTGAGCTGACATCTGAAGGGTCTTGGCTACTTGCAATCGGATCCACAGACGCGGCAGTGGTCACATTGACTAGGAGAAGAAGATTTGTGACGATTGCCAGCATGTGGGAGATAGACAGCTGCATTTTTGCTTGGGTTTTGCATTCTTGCTTTCTTCAAAATTATTCTGATGTGTGCAAACCGTCCTGACTGGCATGCTTTTATAGTATTTCACAAAGCAAGCATTTAGTTGTAATTCACTCATTACATTGAATTGCTATTACTACACACATCGAAATGGAGTACGTGAGGACTTCCTGCAGACAGATGTACCAATCCAACACCAAACAATTTGGTAGTACTAGGTTTCCACTCTTTCTTAAATAAGAGTTCGTGGAGTATAAATATTACTCTTTCTGGAGTCAATGGATAGTTTTAAAGCTTAATAATTCGCGCAGGATTGACAATATGCTTAACAATAAATATATTTGAAAGTGTTTCAGTATTTATTACTCTCAGGAGCAAACTGTTTACATTACATGCCACAGAAAATACACCAAGAAATAAAACATTTTAGCCTTTCGGCAAATATGATGGATTACGTTTCAGAGTAGTGCTCTGAATAAACAGTACAGCCAATCAGATACTTGGGTTGTGTATTACTTACAGGATAAAGGAGAGAGGCAGGGCAAGTCCGCTAGTATCTATACTATTTCACTTGTGATGCATATAACATTATTATTTTGTCAGCTACGTAAGTAGGTTTAGCATCTATAATTCAAACCATCTAGTTAAGAAGCTAGGATGGTCGAAAGTACCATTCATGGTGATACAAGAGGTTCCAGGACGTTCACGTACAAAGACGCCGTTGGGGGGTTGAACGTTTCCGGATCAACAACTATGCAAGCATGACACAGATAATCCTACTTACGAAATACGCAGAAAATGAAATCAGGTGAAGAGTTTTTGAAATACCCGCTCGTTGATAAGAGGAATGAAATTGCCGACGAAAGGAGGACGTGGTGAAAAAATTGATATCTTGTTCACCGAAGAGTTTGAAAGCGATTGTATCACGGGGTCCTGCGCAAGTATAAAACTGCGAAGTATATACACTCGATATGTGTAGGGTTTTACTTTTGGTTCACTTAATATTGAATAGGAATATCCGCTTCCTATTCGTTGCTCTGTTAGTCGTGACTGCTAAGTTCATTGCACTGCAAACATTTATACTGTAGCTCAGAACGTATTATTATCATGTTCGATTTTTACAGTACATGGGCTCGCATTATTTGACGGACATTTTTGTTAATGCATAGTGATAGTGCAGTACACTAGTCCCTCCATTACACTCTGACGATTGCGTATGGAATGATGCCTGCTAAAAGCTGATTATCAGATGCTGATTTTTACCTCTTATGTCAAGTCAAACAGTAGTTAGCACAAAGCTGCCTGAGAATGATGTTGCAACTTCTTACAGCATCTACGGCAGTCCAGATATTGGCTCGTTACAATTTACAATTCCAATTCTTTCACTCGGTCAAGCACAAGATTAGATTCAATCGGCTAGGGTGATAGTCGAGAGACGGGTTTAGTTTGGTAAACAATGACCGCATTATGGTAAAAGTTGTTGAAATACACGACAAAATAAACCAATAATAATTAATATATTAATAGAATTTAACGTTAAATATATGTTTAGCGCTTCGTAGAGATAGCTCAGTTGTTATTGCTAGAGAGAGGAGGATCGACTTGTTGAACGTCATGGCTGGGTATAACAAAATTGTATTATGCCGTGCATATATGCTCTCACATTTTGACTTGAGGTTGTTATTTATATGTATTCCTCTACACGTCTTATCCCTAACAATCTATCATATAGGAGCGATACGACAATTGTAATTTGTATCCCACAGTGACTGGCTGAAGAAAAGCAAAGGACTACGCGTTCGAATTTGTTCAAGTATACATTGTTACTAGTGTGCTTAATGTTGAATCTATTTTTAGCTCTTCGTCGAAAGTGCTGCACCTGATTCATCAACTCACACACTTAAAAGCGTTGACAGCTAATCGATCTCTACTCTTATTATTCACCACGAATTCATAGTTATTACCACTCCCATGCGGAAAGTATGCACGATTTGTGCATGCAGCACAGCTGAACTGCGGTGTTATTCGTATGCGAGTGATGCTCTGCGCATTTCCAATTGATGACAATGTTCGTATCACCACAAACACTTTTAAGTGTTGTTGCATTTGAGTGGGGCTGCGCTTGTTTTCAATTCACACCAGGGTGATATCGAGCACCTGATATCATCACATACACCAAAGGATACTTATACACTGCGGCTTGTGCACAGATATCGATTGCATAATGACTAAGATGTTCTACATGGAGAGCGCATATCACTTATCCAAACTATTTCGCCTATTCCGTCCATCATCACAAGTGTGCCTTCGTCTGATAAGAACATTTGAAATGGTTGGACCTTCTTGCCCAACGATCCATCATAGCCAGACTTCCAAATTACCTGTTATTTTAGTGAGTGAACGAGAATGTTGGGGAAAGTACATATTATTGGTGAATGTACGGATATGAACAGGCCTATGTATGTATGTTACATTTATATCTGAAAGCGTGCATTGATTGTGGCCTGTCTCCGCATGTTTGGCTTTTTGTGAGATTCTTCAATTTTATGGACGAACGACCGACGTAGTGAATAAAAACTGTTCACGATGCATTTAGACGTCTTGTATATTTGCATTTCAGAACAGACTTTCTCAAATATATCTAATCAAATATCCAACTCCCAGCAGAAATATATTCACTTTTGAGTTATAGAATAGTTAAACAACAAAATGATTGCCGATATCAGTCCATCCCATATCCATGTCCACGGCAGCATCTTAGAATATGACAAGGATTTCACTTCAATACCTTAACACAGCACAAGACAACCATCTTTCATTTTTAGACGACAAATATATCTCTATACAGGATGGACAGTCTGTTTCGCGCACTATATGTGTATAAAGTACTGGTAGGGTCGATCATATGTTTCATTCACACTGAATAGTTGGGTTTTGTCTGACCGTATTTAGCAAAAGTGCTCCTTTACCTCTAATAGCTCGCACCGTATACCTACGCTCACCTTTGCAATACAAACACAAATTTTGCGTGTACATTGCCGTTTATCTACGCGTAAAGCTGCAGCACAAACACACATGGCGCATGCAATACTTACACCTTGTTTACTAACATGTACCTGACTTGAACCATCAATAAGCAGTATAGCACCTGTGGGGTCGATCATCAATCCTCCAACACCCACGGGCACAGAGGTTTCAACAGACTGTGAGCTAAAGTAAGGTGTTCCGTCACCGCTATATAGTACAAACCGGCCGTCACCATTTACAGCGGCAACTTGTCCACAGCCCGTTTGTAAGTACTTGCCCCCCGGTGTTAGTACCTCGTTTTGGTGCATTGTAAACATGGACTGACAGGTTTTACCATCTCCTTGGAACCCTGTGTTACATTGACAGCGATAAGCCCCAGGTGTATTCAGACACTTGGCGTTGGGGCTGCACGTGTATGTAGAGTCTCTCTTGCATTCGTCGATATCTATGGGTTAGAGAGTGCGTGGCATAGCGTATTTGTCGCGTATAAACGTATATGTATGCTTCACTTAAAATGAGCATCTTGGAGGGTAGGGGGGTAGAAACGATAAGAAAAAGGGAAAGCTAAGAGGTTTTGGTGCAATTTAAGGCATGTGTTGATATATGTTTTTGTAGCTGTGTTGATTTAGTATGAAATATTGACTATATGCGTGATTTTCATTGGTTGGCACCAGACATTTGCACAAAAGGTAACGGAACAAGCATAAACAGACCCAAGGTAGTGAGTGGATCGCACACGGACATGCCCACTTGTGAACACTAGTGCACTACGACGATGAAACAATGACTGTGTGCAATCATACAAATACTTACCAACACATGATGGCGGTTGAATCTCTCCTTCTTTACAAACAGCATGTGGATCACCATCCACCTCGTAACCAGCTGCACAAGTCCACACGACACCTTGTCCATCGGTCAAGTAGGTATCCGCGCTGACAAGTATAGTGTTGCATTTGACTGAAGGAATTGGTCGTGTGTTAAGTACGGTTAAGTGCGTGAGGGTTTGAGTGAGTTAGTGAGTGCGAGTGTGAGTGTGAGTGATATGAGTAAGTGAGTGTGAGTGAGCAAGAGTAAATGAGTGTGACTGAGTGCGTGAGTGGATGCGTGTGTGTGTGAATGAGTATGGCTGAGTATGGGGAACGTTAGTGAGTGAGTGAGTTTGAGAGATTGTGAATGGGTGAGCTGGGAACAGAGGAATGAATGTGAGCGTGGGCGTGAGTTTGAGTGTGAGCGTGAGTGTGAGTAGAGGAGTATTGGCGTGTAGTGCGCGATTGGTTGAGTGAGTCTGTGTACAGTGATAGAAGGTGTATAATAATGTATCTATGCATATATATATATTTATGTATGTGGTGCAAGTGAATGAATGAACCAATACAGTAGATGGTCATAATAGATTTGCATGCAAAAATATGAACAACCTTACCTAAATAAATAACGTATAGAACAGATAAAATATTGGCAAGTCTGACTCTAATATAATACTTACGTGGACACTGATTATTATTGCATGTCTCGAGTTGATTCGCATTGCACTGCAGCCGATCAAGACATTCCCTCTCCCTATATCCGCCCCCACATTTCAGTGAACACTCGGTCCATTCCCCGTAGATGCTTGTATCGGGTTGCACGGGTACGACACTTACTTCGGTGTCAATTTCTTGCTCACTGTTTGGGCATGCAAACCAGTTGGCCGAATCGGCAAGAAGCCATGAAAAGCCAGCATTGTATGCGGCGGTACAAAGAGCAGCAGCGTCTGAATACACGTAGCTTGCACCGAGCACTGCCTGCGCGTAAGAGAGTGTGCATGTGCGTGATTGCGTATGAACAATAAAACTCTCAGGCCTAATCCTAAACAAGACATGAAGGACTAGCGTTCTATAATCGGGGTATTACAAGTTTGCTGAGCTCTGCCGTGCGTATGGTATTGTTTCTTAGCTTATGAATATATACAGAATGAGAATGTGATATCTCGAATTTGTAAGTACGACTGTAGGAGTGCAAGAGGATGGAAGAGGTGTGAGGATGCTCCCATTTTGCGAGTCTATGAAAGCGGTATTTTCACCTATATGCGATATTTAAGAGTTCGTAAGTGCAAGAGGGTGAAAGAGTATGTGGATGTTTCAGTGTTGTTAGTCTGTGAACGATTACACTTACATGTGTATGTACATGATATGTATGCGCCAACTTAAATATGAATACCTGCGTGCGTGCGTGAGCGAGTGAGTGTGTTAACGTGGGAATAACTTTGTATGTCCAAGCATTCAGAAGAAATATATTCGAATGAGAAGACATTCATGAACATGTCGGAGCAAGGAAGTGAGAGAGATTGTATTTACTTAAGAAATTGTGCCTCTATGTGGTTATTGATTACGTTCTCTCCATATGTTTATGTGCATTGAAATATTTTAACTTACGAGGAGCCGGATACACACCTTATTGGCCGCTGTGAAGGGTGTCAATTTTTCACATTCGTTATACATATAACATTCTTCGTTTACGGCAAGATCAAAATATCTTTCTAGAACGGACGCCTGGTCCAAATTGTTCTATAACGGGGAGCAGTTACCGTCACGAAAACGTGAGTCTAAGTTTAGTACAAGGCTAATACAAGCACGATATTACAAGCACACTCTGAACGCATGATCCAAAAGCTTGTAAACGGCAAAAATTAACACTGAAGAATTAGTAGCTACAAATAGATAGGCATGTTGTTATGTTTCTTGCCTACGAACAGACAGCGCCCTCCGCATGTCTACAGACAACGTCATGCTTTTTCTCAAAACAACTACTCCATGGTTTGACCGAGAATTCGTGATATCAACCACACATACATGCCTGAATGTGAGCACTACTTCTATACGCATACACATGCACTACATATATACTCACCTTCAATGCCGCACTCATTCCATTCTGGTGGGCCGTCTCTGCCAACCAGATGTTATACTGAAGTTGGCTCTTGTACATAGCGTCATCTTCCTCTAAGATACCCTCGATACAGTCGTTCGCCCAACAATCCACATTATCAAATTCGATTAACTGACAACCTTTGTTTGCAGCCATGATGATTCGGTTTTGCATAAGCGCCTGTATGTGCGCATCCATGTATACATCATATATAAACATACATAAACGAGAATCTGTTTTAGGATGTACATGTATATGTGAGGCTAGCTGTATGATACGACTTAGAATGGTAGCATGCAGGTGTACCCCAAACACACTAACGCATGTATGTATGAATAGATATGTATCATACAGTATAGCATCCATGAAGCAAAAGATGGCGTGCACCTAGAGCGTGTACCTTGAGGTAGTTGTGATATGGGTTCTCTGCACGAATGTCCAGCCAATGCTCGTCCCACATAGCCATCTTTTTGCTCTTGATTTGCGACGGGAACTGTACGGCATCCTCTCTCCAGTCTTCATAAGACCCAGCAGATATATAGCACATCACTGTATATCCCGCTTCTCTGAGTGCTGCAATCTCAATCAAAGATGTATCGAACATATCTAAGTTGACCTGTTGATATTTAATGGTTGTACATATGTGTGTACACATATGCATATGTATGTAAGTTAGCGAGTATGTACAAATGGTAGATACGAGGCACACCGCCGTATCTTGATCTCGTATTATATATCGATCATACGTAGCTCACCAATTTGTGGGTAATTGAACGAACTGCCCTGGCTTGACAGGGAATGCATTTCTGCTTATATGCATAGTACCATGGATATACAAAATGTGAGAGCGCGTGAGTGCGCAGTGCCCACGTGAATGTAAGAGAAAGTGATTATGTAGCAAATTGACATTTCACTACTCACTTGTGTACAAGATCTACATATGCACAAAGAAATCCATATATTGCCAGTCACACAAACATAAGAGAATAATCACACATATCGTCTTACCTTAAGATAGACATACACACAGCACACATTTTACTTACCACACCGCCATGACCATTATTCAAAGGTATGGACAACTTCTGACAAGTAACATGGAAAGGATCGCGCCTCTGTGGGCACCAGGCTCGGTTAATCCATGACACTCCCGAAGGCACTGCCAACCATGAGAAAGCTTCAAGGACGGCTCTACGCTGGGTACCTGCATGTTTACTGGATAGTCCAATGGCCTTATCTGCATTTTGAAATTGGTGAGCATACGTGTGAGAGCATATTATAAACACCTATCTGTCTATATACATATGTACATGTGTGTGTGTGTCACGATTTGCTGATGCTGGCTCAGGCATATGTAGAATTTAGCTATA
Organism: Creolimax fragrantissima; assembly: GCA_033442365.1. Taxonomy (NCBI): domain Eukaryota; class Ichthyosporea; order Ichthyophonida; genus Creolimax; species Creolimax fragrantissima. The sequence goes on from JAWQFL010000013.1 coordinate 136,068, forward strand.
CATACAATACAGCACGTGTACACATATAAGTGTGCATGTTTGTCAACACAGGTGGCAGTCAATGTGTAAGTGCGTTATCCACAGAAACGTGGTAATGAAATTGCGCACAAAGGTGCAATGGGTACACAGATATACAATATCCAGGAATGTGTTAATGTGTTCGAAAACGCATACACAAGTATTCCTCTGTCATACATATATCCATAAACAGACAAATACACATACACAAACATCGATCAACACAAGGAAGTACGCTATATAAAATTCATGACATGGCTTGCTGTTATACATATATATACCTGCCAAAGACACACTTAGCATAGCAATCATCAACAGAAAAGGAAGATGCATTATTTTTGATACTGCACTAGTACTTTTCTTGTGTCACGAATACGTGTGCTAATCACCAAACTCACAATAGACTTGAGTGGTGAACACCGCAATTTCATACAAGCTCCACTTTTGTGTTCAACTCTGCCACCCGCTACATCCAAGTGTAATGAATATCTCTATAGACCCTAGGACAATCTCTATATATAAGACAGTCGAAGACTCTGAGAGTCTCGTCTACCACACGTTCGTTCATGACGACGGATTGTAACACGCGTGTTCACACATTTAATGTTCCTCGTTTAATTTGTGTTCATATCACATACAACTTTGAAGGTTAATCTGGGCGATCTTCAAATATTACAACTGTACGACTGATTCGCGTTGCGATTAAACCCCCCCTTTTATCGTGGATAACAGTATTCATCATTAAATGAATAAATAAAATAAATAAATATCTTAATACTCCATATAGGAATATATGAATAAATAATGTATATTATTTAGAAATATATAAATGAATATAATTACGTAAAAATGCCACCGTCTGGAAGAGGTACTGTGCTCTCCAATGCCTATACGATTCGGAGCAGAAAAAGTCCTTAAAACCCAATACGCCAGTATGATTGGATTAGAGGGTGAACCAGTGCATAGCATTACAGCCTTTGACGCGGCGTTGGAATAAAAACCGATAGCAACGATGGTGGGCTGTATACAACAGTGATAAGATGAAGTGCTATGCACCGTCACTACAGTTATAAGTGCGGAACTACAGGTATAGTGCCTATAATACAGTAAGTGATATCAGGTTACAGCCACTAAGCTTGCATACAGTCATAATGGTCCAAAATAACAGTGACTATGTCTTGATACATTTTTGATACAACTGAGCCTTTCCAAAATCGTCGATACTGTACTACTTACTGTACTGCCCAATATTTCTGTCTTTTATGCTCACATTGACGGTAATGTTCTTGATCACTCTAAACAATGTCTATATTTAATATACGAATTGATTGTACGGCAACTCTAAAATTAGTTTAATGGAATGTACATCTACACGGCAGTATGAGATCAAACGACGTCAAGTGTCCAGCACGCAAAAAAATATGACCGTGATCGTAATGTTTGAGCGTCAATTGGTCAGAATATGGATCACTTTAACCAACTAATCTCAATATGAACGATGTTTAGATACAAAGTGAAGTTGACTATGTTGAGCGGTTTCTTGTGTGATATGGTTCGAGTATAAATACGCTGGTTCACTGCTCGACCCCCTCAATTCTAAAATGATACAAGCTAGCTTTGCACTATTAACAACCTTCTTCCTTGGTGTATTCCTCATCACCCTCAACAGTCAAGACGTCTCTGTATCACTTGAAGAAGTCGAATGTAACGAAGAAATTCAATCGCCTACCAGTGGCATTATTGTTTCTGCATACTTTATTCAGGGCGTTGACGCGCAGCGTCCCAACGAACGTAGGTTAACGATTGCTGAATATGGAGCTGACTTTTTCGAAAGTATTGTACGTACAGGAAACAAGGCGATAGTATTTACAGACGACGAACACGTTACTAAAGATCCAGCTGTACAGAGGTGGATGCAAGAGGGTAATATTGAATTTTTAATACGGGAAATAGACCCCTTGCAAGCTCCACATAACCAGCGGTTTCGGTTATACCAAGAATATTTAAATCAACTACCAATGTCTGAGCGTCCGAGTTTTCTGATGTTTTCAGACCTAGACGTGACTTACGCTCGTGATCCCTTTGAACACATGAAAGAACTTTCAGTGTTGGAAATATATAGTGTTTTTGCCTTGTTTGAAGGATACGAGGCCAACGAGTGGGAGGGCAATCGACAGACTGCATGTTTTGGCGATCGTCTACCTCCTGGATACGATGACCACCGTGGTACCACACCGCATATGTATTACAACTGCGGGTCTTGGGGTGGGAGATACCACGAAGCTATGACTATAATTGACAATATGGTTTCGATTTTGTTTGAGGAAGGAGATATTATCAATCCGAGTGAATTCTGTGATCAGCCGGCTTTTAATCAGGCGATAAAGAGAATTAGTCCATATACCAATATATATTCGTCGACAGCAAGAACTAACGGGCTATTTGCACCATTCAATTCTGCGAAATGCCCGATGAGTAGAAATCTGCATACAATTTATCACAAGTCTACCTGCCCTAAGTTGCTTGAGAAAATCAAAAAAAAGGTAAACAAACCTGCTTCACTACAAATGCGTGAAAACGGATAATGTACAGCGGAATATAGTACTATAATCAACAACAACACAATACATCAGATTAATTAAGTGATTCAAGACTTGACGTTTGTTATTTTTTGTTGTACTGAAATATTACTTTTCAATATATTAATATGAGTAACACAATATAGTCTGACGGTTTCTCAATAGACATCGTAGTTACTTTTATTTGCAACGCTAGATTGCAGAGTATTGGAACTCTAGAGCAGTGTTGCTGAGTTTTTTGGTGTAGCTCGATTACATAAGAACATAATAGTAATCTTTTGCATTTTGTGATCTAGTAGTGGTACTATAAGGCATACTATTGTATGAACAACGTAATAGTATTAAAGCCATCACATATTATACAACAAAAGCTTCGCAAAACGCAAACTTTGTACAAATCTTTATGACCACTGTTTTCGTTCTTGCTCAATTACGTAGGAAAACAGTATTAATCTTTGCATTTTGCGATATAAGAGTGGTACTATTGTTCGTACAGTTTAAAGCAACTAACATTTTCGCATGATAGCATGATTGTCTCAGGAATCCTAGCACTACAATTCCGTAATCATCGCAACACAACATACAAGCTTTCAGCAGAACACAAATTGAAACTATTGTGCATATTGAAGTTCCGTGAAAGTACAGAATAGTAATACGTATGAGTGCAATACAAGATCAGGGAATGCAAAGGAGGAGTACCGAGGTCGAGTGTTAAACAAGTAAACTTATCACATATCATTCAAAGCAAGCTCCGTAAAATGCAAACTTCATGTTGATGTTTAAAACAACTAGCACGTTGCCAACATATTATCGTTGGTTCCAGAAATCTAATCCTTACACTTGCGTAAACTGCTCCCCGTAAGATGATTTATCTAATAACTTTCAAAGTTCCGTGACAGATCAGGGACTGGGTTTGTCGGCAGTACTGGGCTTGTATGTGGTGGATGATAGACAAACCTCTTATGATTGGTTACAAAGAGGACACTAAAATGCTTTCCTTGCATACCAGCATAATTGAAATGCTTGCTTGGGATTGTTCAATAAATTGGGATTTTTGTGATACAGTCATAACCAAACACTCTTCTTCCAATTTGAGATCACTGATTATGTTATCAAACTCATTGGATACTACTCAAAACTCTTTTTATAAAACTCCTCTAGTACACACCACAAGTTTTTTTGTCGAGATACACGTACCATTGATTGTTTGTCGAGGTCACATACCATCAGTTGTTATGTCGAGATCCACTCTTCACGTGAACTGTTTGACGTGTTGAAAATGTGTGCATCATGTGCATAGTCACAAGAATTCCATTTTACTTGCAGTTGGAACCGTTCCACGGACTGTAAAACCCTAATAAATCATACTGGCACATACTAAGAGCTTTGCTTTATGCTAGAAGAAACGTTAAAAACTGTGTAATTCTTAGTTTCCACCCACCAGCCAAAACCTATCCTAGGTTCAACCATTGTATTAGCAAACTTGAGATTCTTTATGCTGCGGTGCGAAGTTTGTGTTTTACTAAGATGACTTTTTTGCGTCATGAAATAGTTTTACTTCTTTCCTTATTCTATTTATCTTGATTATATTGTAAACAAATAGTGAACACCATGTACTTGTAAAACATTTTAAACTACATACATGTCTGGTGGTCTGCCGCTTTATACTGCGGTGCGAAGTTTGTGTTTTACTAAGATGACTTTTTTGCGTCATGAAATAGTTTTACTTCTTTCCTTATTCTATTTATCTTGATTATATTGTGTGATAATCAAGCCTCTATTGTTCTCTATTCCTGATCTAGTGGTGTATTTCGTTAGTTTGCTTAGTATCACTCTAGACTTCCGACACTTTGCTTCAGCGCTCAGGCTCACGTCAATCTCCAACTACGTAAATAGAAAAAAGGGAATCCTTCACGATATAGTCCAGTATGCCATTGAACGACGTTAAAATTTGTTGCTACACTTGAACCGATATCCCATAGTTCGTGTTCAATGTACCTTTTTGTTCAACTACAAATTTATCGTGTGGGAACTACACTTGAATAGAATATCTGTCATGAACTGTCTGAAGGGACGCGGATGATTATGACGTTTGTCCTGGTTGTGCGGTGTCAAGGAGTGAATTATCAAGTCACCTTATCATTGCACAAGCTCGTCGCTTGTCTAGTGTTATAGGCACACAGTATTTATGCTACGCCAAGAAAGACTATCTTACATGTACACTTCTTTCCTTACATATTAACGCAACCTTCCTTTAGGCTGCTCCTGTAATAAAAAACAATAGGTATAAAAAAGTTACACGCTTGTGCATTCCTCGCTCACTCGAAAATTTCTGACTGTGTGGCAAGTGTTGTATTGTTAGTTACTTTACAAGTCTGCCTTTTTTCAATACTAGTTTTACAGTTTTGGTTTGGGATTGATCATATCCTTCCATAATTTGGTCGTCCTTTCCGGTATATGCCAACCAGAGTAACTGTATTACAATCAAACTAACAAAGCTATCTATTTCCACGCTCAGAGTGCGAGGTGATGAACAGAGTAGAGCAAAAAATATTTAAATGATCGATCTCCATTCTTTACTTAATATTTGGTCATGTTCGTACCTTACGGATCTTCTTTTCTCTCTAATGATATCAACGAAGAATGCTCGAGTAAGTTTCTGCTACTATGAATTTTTTCATTTATGTTTGGGCAGGTATACTTGTGGTATATTGTATGTAGATTTCTGCGCATCGGGCATTTTCTTGTATGGAATGGCGCAAACAGTCCGTTGATTCTCTTTGTGGATGAGTATATGTTAGCATATGGGCTAATTCTTTTCATCGCTTGATTAAAAGCCGGCTGATCGCAGAATTCACTCTTATTGATAATGTCTCCTTCGTGGAACAAAATCGAGACCATATTATCAATAATATGCATAGCTTCAGTAAATCGTCCACCCCAAGACCCGCAGTTATAATACATATGCCGTGTAGTACCTCGATGGTCATCATATCCAGGGGGGAGATGACTGCCAAAACACGCTGTTTGTCGACGACCCTCCCACTGGTTCGCTTGGAATCCTTCAAGTAAGGCAAAAACGTTGTATCCCTCCTTCAATGAAAGATCTTGCATATGTTGGAAGGGATCACGACCATAAGCCACGTCTAGGTCTGAAAACATTAGAAAACTTGGGCGCTTAGACAGTGGCAGCTTATGTAAGTATTCGTGGTATAACTGAAATCGTTGGTTGTGTGGAGTTTGCAAGGGGTCTATTTCCCGTATTAGAAACTCAATGTCGCCCTGTTCCATCCACTTCTGGATCGCTGGATCTTCAGTAACGTGTTCGTCGTCAGTAAATACGATCACTTTGTTACCCGTACGGACAATACTTTCGAAAAAGTCAGCACCGTATTCAGCAATCGTTAACCTGCGTTCATCGGGTCGTTGTGCATCAACCCCTTCTACAAAGTATGCAGAAACAATAATGCCAGTGTTAGATGGTGAAGTCTGTCCGTTGCATGGTAGAGCACGTTGTGGCTTTTCAAAACCATTTTGGCTGCTTAAAAGAATGAGAACGACTAGGAATGCCGCCACTACAAGGGCTGTAGAGACCAACTTCTTTGTTTGAATCATTTTATATAATAAGCCGTCAAAGTAAAATGGAAGTCAATATATATATAGTAAGAATCGTTTTCAGAACCTCTATACAACTCGAGTGCAATGACCAACAATGAGTGTATGTAGACCGGGTATCCGGTAGAGTTTCGAATTGCTGGATAGAGTCTTGCTTAAAAAGATATATTTGAGGTACGCAAAATAACAATTGTAAAACATAATTGAGCATAAAGTTACTCTTAACTGTAAAACATAATTGAGGATAAAAAAGTTACTCTTAACTGTAAAACATAATTGAGGATAAAGTTACTCTCACAAAACATAAGTGAGGATAAAATCACAGTCACTCGTGTCGTCATAAATATTAACATTCAGTATCTGCTGCGATAAAATATTGAGAAAAACAATCCAAGATAATTGATATTTTCGAGTAATGTATGATATCAATAAACTGTTGAAACTGGCAAATAATTGGCAAGCATATATTTGTATCATAGGATACCATAGTGTATAGGAACGCGTCGTAGAATGTGATGGTATGCAGAGTACTCTGTCCTCTTCCTCTTTGGTAAAGAACATGCAATCACATATGGGGGGTTTTATGAATAGCAATGCGAGATTGGTGGCTAATCGCTCCCTGGATAAAACGTAGAATTCCTTACCTCTCATCTGCTGCTGCTAATCTGATGATGAATTTTAAGAGTTGTGATTAGTGTTCCTAGTCATGGAGCTATAGGGTATAAGTACGTTCATATACTTCTTCTCACTGCTAGTTTTCAGTATGCCACTAGTAAACAGTTCACTTTTTTTAACACTTTTAGTGGGTATAGCCTTCATAGCACTCGTAAATTTCGGCAGTCTAAATGTGCAGCCGCCCAGAGAGGCAGATTACGACACCGAAGAGATAGCAAGCCCTAGCACTGGTATTATTGTTTCTGCATACTTTATTCAGGGTGTTGATGCACAGCGTCCGCAAGAACGTAGGTTAACGATTGCTGAATACGGTGCTGACTTTTTCGAAAGTATTGTCCGTACGGGTAACAAGGTGATCGTATTTACTGACGACGAACACGTTACTGAAGATCCAGCGATCAAAAAGTGGATGGAACAGGGCGATATTCAATTTCTACTACGGGAAATAGACCCCTTGCAAGCTCCACACAACCAACGATTTCGACTATACCACGAATATTTACATGAACTATCAATATCTGAGCGCCCAAGTTTTTTAATGTTTTCAGACCTGGACGTGGCTTATTCTCGCGATCCATTCCAACATATGCAAGAACTCTCGCTGCAGGAGAGATATAACGTTTTTGCCTTACTTGAAGGATTCCAAGCCAACGCGTGGGAGGGTGAACGACAAACTGCATGTTTTGGTAATCGTCTTCCCCCTGGATATGATGACCACCGAGGTACCGCAGCGCATATGTATTATAACTGCGGGTCTTGGGGTGGACGATTTACTGAAGCCATGAATATTATTGATAATATGGTCTCGATTTTATTCCATGAAGGACACATTATCGATCCGAGTGAATTCTGTGATCAGCCTGCGTTTAATCAAGCGATGAAAAGAATTAGCCCATATGCCAACATATATTCGTCCACAAAGAGAATCAACGGGCTCTTTGCTCCATTCAATATGAAGAAATGCCCTGTACGAAGAAATCTACACACCATATATCATAAGTACAACTGTCCGGATTTGCTTGAAAAGTTTTCGTCTGCCATGCTCGACGTGTAGTCAAATAGTGTGAGAACGAAGATTGATAATGTGTACAGGATTAACAATATACAAACAGTATATGCAGTATAATGCATTGAACGGCGGTTCTGTGCATTACGCCAAGTAGTAATTATACAAGATAATATCTGATTAAACAAAGTGAAATATATGCCATGGGGGGGGAATCTGCACGAAATTTGCACTATGGTGACTTTTATTTGCTACGCTAGATTCGAGCCAGAAAGTTCTAGCACAGGTTTTTGTTGCAGCTCGATTACGTATGACCACAACAACTAGCGCAGGAAATGCAAACGATTAGAATCGATAACACTGCAGTGACAATGTTGAGGGCTAAAACTTCGTATTTTGCAAGCTTCGTAAAATACGAACTTCGTACTGGTATATAATGCAACCAACAATTGCCAAGATATTATCGTTGGTCCCAAGAATCTAAGCACTCAACTACCACGACCCGTGTCAACCAACTTGGGACTATCAGAGTTCGTGACAGTCTTGTGTTTCAATACAGTCACAATCCGCTTCTGGTTTATATTTCGAATTCCATGCTTACCATTCTTAGCAGGATACTCTTGGATTCATATGAGTCCGTTGATTCAGCGGGTCTTGGCAGGCAAAGCTATACTGTAGTTATGAATATTAGGTAGAGTATGGTTCAATCTGTGAGAGCTAGTAACTCGAGACTTTTAAAGGTTTAGAGTCCTATTTTGTACAGCCACTCCCTGTCTTCGCTTCAGCATGATGAGTTTCATAGTTTGGATACGACGTTGGTATACTTCTCTTCAACCTACTTTCAAAATGATTCTAGTAATTTATTTAATTATCAGGAAGGCTTACATGCACTACAATTTATATGCAAGAACACTCGAGAGATATTACGTTTTTGCCTAACTTGAAGGATACGAGCCGACGAGTGGGAAGATAAAACAAACGTAATGTTTTTGTAGTCGACTTAGACCCTAAACCCTAAAACCCCTAAAGCATAAATCCTAAACCCTAACTTACCCTGGATATGATGACTACGAGGCACCGCATATATATTGCAACTGCGGGTCTTGGGGTAGACAATACGATGAAGCTATGAATATGTGGTTGACTAAATGGGTTGAATTTCGTACTAGTAAGGAGATAAAATAAATATGAATGAATTGTGTGATCAGCCGGCTTTTAAATCAAGTGATACCCATTACGCAAAAATTTACAAACATACAAGTATAACTGCCCTAGTGTTCTTGAAACAACTTCAAATAAATATTCAAGTATTGCTCATTGCCAGAACTTGAGATGAGCGAAGATTGATTACTGTGATCATAACACCTTTTGTATCTTTTCACGTACCTGAGGTTTTCGCCCTCTCATGTAGATTCACTGCGTTTCACGGCAGGATAGATGAAACACCAACCTTGACAAGAAATAATTATTGAGTAGCAACGAAGACTTTAACGAAGTATAGATGACATGGAAAAGTTAAATCCAAGGATGTATATAATTTTCATCATGTGTTGCATTATAATATTTAAGCAAACTGTAACGTTGGTATAGAACGAATGGGGTATAAAACGAGTGCAGCTATTTAAACTCGATCAATGATATCCATGATGTCGCTTACACTCGACCATGTCATCTACTCGTAGATTGTGGGGAAACTTGTAGCCAGTGGAAGTACGCAGACAGCTTGGGTTTAAAGTAAATTTCGGTACTTTCGATGGAGGGGCACTCCCAGCTCGTATTTTTTCCAATAGTGTTGAATCATGAGAAAACGTGAGGAAGCTTAAATCAATAGGAAACGTGAGCAAGTCGAAATGGGTACTTCTGTATCTTTCTACTATATGAACAGAAGCTGTGTTTAGATACTGAGGCCCCACCGAATAGGAATGAACTGCTTTTAAAAGTCAATATCAAATGACATACCTGTCCGACATCACTACATTGTTTTGTAATTCATTGGCCGACAGCAACATACTTATTCACCGCAAATTCCTTTCCAAGGTACGACACTCTTATAATGAAACAAGTTTAGTACGTACAGTATTTTAAAATGACTGCCTAGTACAGAAACTTTCCTGCGATTTGTAAATTATGCAAGTGTACCCTTTTTTTGAAGTTTTAAGTCTTAGTATAAATTCGTTCTTCCTTAGCACAGAACGTTATGCTAGTTACGTCCGTAAACTTCCTTGTACAATAATTCTGAAATGATTCCAGTAAGCTTTTCACACTTTTCTAGTGTAGTAGTGGGAATATTCTTAATTACCCTAGTGCATTTCGGCGTTCAAAACTTACCGCCACACATAGAAGTAGCATGCAGCGAACAGAATTCCATGTCAAGCAGTGGTATTATATTTTCTGCATATTTTATAGCGGGTGTTGATGCACAGCGTCCGAACAAACTTAGGTCAACGATTGCTGAATATGGTGCTGACTTTTTCAGAAGTATTGTACGTACAGGTAACAAGGTGATCGTATTCACCGACGATGAACACGTTACCGAAGATCCAGCTATCCAGAAATGGATGGAACTTGGCGATATTCAATTTTTTGTGCGAAAAATTGACCCTTTGCAAACTCCACACAACGAACGATTTCGATTATATCAAGATTATTTGCATAAACTGCCTCTGGCTGAGCGCCCGAGTTTTCTAATGTTTTCAGACCTAGACGTGGCTTATTCTCGTGATCCGTTCCAACAGATGCGGGATCTCTCAGTTGAGGAGGACTACACCGTTTTTGCCTTACTTGAAGGATTCGAAGCGAACGAGTGGGAGGGTCGTCGACAAACAGCATGTTTTGGCAGTCATCTCCCCCCTGGATATGATGACCACCGAGGTACTACACGACATATGTATTATAACTGCGGGTCTTGGGGTGGACGATTTACTGAAGCTATGCATATTATAGATAATATGGTCTCGATTTTGTTCCACGAAGGAGACATTATCAATAAGAGTGAATTCTGCGATCAGCCGGCTTTTAATCAAGCGATGAAAAGAATTAGCCCATATGCCAACATATACTCGTCTACAACAAGAAGCAACGGACTGTTTGCGCCATTCCATACAAAACAATGTCCGATGCGCAGAAATATACATACAATATACCACAAATGCACCTGTCCGAACTTGCTGGAAATATTTTTGTCTGGTAAAATTGTGGAAGAAGAAAATTCTTTTTTGTACAACTTACAGGCAAGTAAACATGTTGATTTAGAAAGTATAAACAAACACAGTAAGAAAACCAAACAATAAATAAACAGGTAATATACAGTAGATGCATCAAGCTTGTCAGTCTTTCTTTTTTGACGTGGATCATTCCACTTCTTACTATGAAGAGATCGAATCTTAGCTGCTGACGCATACATCTCAACGCGTTTGTATATGCTCAACTCATTGAAGGGTGATGTTTCGTGGTGTAGATAATCCCGCCTTGTACTAGTGAATGCCACCATCAATTCACAGTATTGACCCGTACGCCACCACGTTTTTTACAAGCCCACTCTATCCACATGAAATATCAGATTTGAAAAAATGAGCAAACAGATACGCATGAATTTGTATTCTCTTGTTCTACAACAGTTTGTAAATCAAATGATGTATTATTGATGTTGAATGAGATTAAATCTGTTAGTTTCTCATGAAGATACGGATTTGACTACGGATTTGACTATGGAGAGTTCATGATTTAACATTTTGGTGTGTGAGTGGAGAGAATAATTCTTTACATGCTTCTATACACATATATCATTTCTTATGCGTGTAACAAGGTGTGAAAACTATGGTGAAGAAACTCTGCACGCCAATCTGTGGTCAGCACACCTCTTGATAATTCCTTGCGCGCCAACGCTCCTGAATGTATTCTTCCTTTTAGCTTCTATATAAAACGTGAAATAACTTCCTATTCTCCCTTTACTCGATTCAGGTGGTGCGTTGCAGGACATTTCGAAAAACCTTCAATTACATGAGCGCACTACTGTGACAGAGACTGGTCTCACTGGTGACCGAGTCGTTCATGTTGATAAAGTTTTTAGATTACCAGCACACGATCTCAGTGCTAGTACACAAATATCCAGTGTGCTTGAAGTAGCAGCTAATTACCACAATTACAGACAACAGTTTGCATTGTAAAAAATCTTGTCAACTGTGTCTAAATCAGTATGCAAAGTGCATCATAGTACACAGAGAATAGTACCGCCGCATTAATCGTATGGCGCAGGACAAGACAGCCTATATGCTATAAAAATATATCACCACATGCACAGTGTTGGTATAATCAAATCTATGTGCTGCACAGAACTGATAAGCCGTAAATATAAATGTTAACAATGTTTCGAACACATACGAAAAAGCATACAAAGGCAACAAACTAAACTCGAGTCCTCGAATGAATAATATCGATACAGCCTATATTTTTTGAGGACATGTACAGTAACCACGCTTTGAGTTCTCGAATGAATACAATGACATGCAGCGTATATATTAAACAACGACATACAGCGTATATTAGACAAAGCGTTGTTGGGAAGTTTGCGTCAAGTGTTCGAAAAACAAACGTGTTGATGGAACGCAACACGTTCGCAATATTAGTGCCTGCTATGTTATTCTTTTAAAACTAAAAGCATGGTACGGAACGCATGATGGGCAATGGAATTATTATCAGAGCATCTGGTTTTACCATACATCCAATGAATACGAACAATATGTATATTGTTCAATTTGATTGGAATAAGGACATCGAACCAGAGAGCCATAGATATTGAGCCATATATATACCTGAAAACAAAGTTAATTACTTATACTATACTGAATAATAACTATTTCTAAATCAGACTGAGGAAAATCATAGTCAAATTCTATAGGTACACAATGTCTTCATCTTTAATCAATCAACAATAATTGATAAATATTATAATATTCAGCGACTGATTACCTTTTTATTTAAGTTTCACAGGACTTGTAACTTTTTTCACAGTACTTGTAACTTCAAAAAAAACCTTCACATCAAACACTGCTCTGTGCTTGCACAGAACCTTCATTCACCCAATTCCAGACGTAACACCGCCATTCCGGTAGACGTTTCGTGCATTTACTGGGTGTTAACAGGTTGCATTTAACCCTTATACGACACCCCCTCCCGACTCACGCCACTCTCCTGAGTAAGGTAGTTGTGCTTTAGTTTTGGATTATACGCCTCTCAATTTACTACCGTCTATTGGACACTTGTATGAAGCGCATGGGCCTGTCCGTAATCGTTTTGGCACAACAGTACATATCTCCCGAGTAGATATTGTGCCTGTCGAAGATCACTACCTATGGTAATGAATTTCTTGAATGTATAGAGTTTTATCAATGCATATATAGATGTACAATCGCGTACAAGTGCACTTTCTCCTGGCCGTTGCAATCAATTCAACTTACCCATCAGAACAATACACGAACATACAGTTATATATATGCGGGGACAGCCATACGGTTTATGAATAGATCGATTAAATCCCACACCTTGCATATAGACTATGAAGTCATGCAGTGGATTTGCAAGGCTGGCAGCGCTGTTGACGGTGGCCGCCGTCGTTTCTTCATGTTCAATAGGTCAGTCAGAGAAGTGTGTATATCCGGAATATACTTTAAATAGACATACCACTACCACATATGAATTGCTTGTCCACAGGGATACTTGGTCATCTACGTCCACAGCACTCGACAGTCTAACATTAGTACTATACGCAAGCACATGCCCGTGTTATGGTGTTCCGTACACAAATGTGAATATGTATGCTAGCAATTAATTGTGTTTGTTTCGAAATACCGAAGCTTATGTAAGCGCGTCTGGGGTATAGCCTAGGGCAAATAGATCAGTTAAGTACACCCACATGTGAAACGTCAAAAGTATTTCATTTACCTGGCTAAGACGTCAAATTCTTACAGTTCATTCATTCGATGCAAGTAGCACACAAACCCACCGCACGTAAGACTCATTCGCGTTTAGTGATATAGTATTTTATTTACCTGGCTAAGACGTCTCAGTCTTATAGTTCATTCATTCAATCGTGGAAGTAGCACACGAACACACGCACGCAACACTCATTCGCGTTTAGTGATATACATGTGAAAGTACAATGCTATGTATATATACATTTCGCAAACACATACATACAAACAAATACACATTCACAAACGGTAAGTATACACATATTTGCCATAGCATTTCATTTTCCTTTGATTTTTTTGTCATTTACATTATTTAGATAACCCTGTACCTGTGTGTTGGATGAATGACGTCATTACTGAGTGTCCAGAATGGATAACTGAATACACAGTCTTAGTAGCCCCTCCAGCAGCCCTCAGTACGGTGTGTATAGTTGTATTGCTTGGTACAGTACTAAATTGCTATGCATACCATCTCATGTGAGACAGACAAACACTTCGTTAACGGCATACGCATTGCATGCACACACTGCGAAACTAATCATACAAATTGGAGTCACATTGTTAATGAGGTTTTTCACAACACACAGTCATCACCTGTGCAAGTGGTATGGAATATTACAATTGATCCCACAATTCAGCTAGTCTCGTTGGTCTCAGATCAGACCACGTATGTATCCTCGCTGTTAATATGCACTGACATAGTAGGGTACTGCTCGCCGTTCTTATCTGTAAGTTATATGTATACATGAGTACATAAAACACATGTCAGCTGCGTACAGAGTCGTCCGTATGTAATATTGCGCACTTGTTTCACGTGTGTACGGACATATTGACCGATTCCAAATGGGAGTTTTCTGTGAGTCTGCATGCTCATGAACATACTCATATCTCTGTATCATACTCACGCTATCTATATAGAATTCCATACACTCCTACATATACCACCTTCCTCGTTATAATGATAATAACACAAATCTAGCGCAGTGGTTACCTATGCTATTGTGTGTCACTTGAGCAATCTATGGAATGCTCTAACGGTGTAATTGTGTGCACCCACCAATACATGCACCCGTCCATACTCATCCGAATATTAGCACACATTCCGTATTCTTGTTCCATTGGTACTGGTGAAATATATCTTCACTATAAATATTGTGTACGGTTTATACCATCACTGATTCTTGTGGTTATTCAGATGTGATTCTTACAAATGACTAACTACAAATACAACAAGTATTTGTACGTACACCCCTTTAGTTCACGTCTTGTTATGTTTATTCATTAACTCTCGCAGTATTCTCAAATCGATCCCGAGTCGTTAAATGTGATTGACATACCGTCAGAATCAAGTGCCCCGCCCTTTTCAGCTGTGGACATTATCCCAGTAGTTGGCCAATACTCGCTCACTGCGCTGACTCAGTTTGGGGTGCAAAGTGCGTCATCTGTAGATAAGTGGTTTGTGGTTCTCAACATGCAGAGAGAGGTATATGGCTATTTTTTTTGTGTGTATGTGCGTGTAAGTCAAACCAATAGGATTGATTGCCGTTTGCATCTGTGGATATATGGCATGTGCTCATCAAAAGCTATGACCACATGTGTTATTCAATCCACGTATGTGTAATGGTATAACATATTACTTTTTGTTGAATGATTAAAATACCTCTCCGCACATATACATATTAAATTACAGATTGCTGCCACGGACAATGATCCAAATGCACAAGCCGAATGTCCTTCGTATCCATACCCGTTGTGTGATGAATTAACAGAATGCTCTTCAGACTCGAATTGTGTTAGTTCGGGTGTGATCCCAGGCACAACTAATGAACTGAATACTTGCTTCTGCGCAAACGGTTTTGTAGGTGATGGTATCACATGTGAATGTATGTACCAATATACATAGTATTCGATGTATCAGACTTTGTCGTTGACACATGCACACGCAGACACATATGTACATATGCACACTAGCAGCATAGTTGTTTCGTTTCACAGTTACTACACCAATAAACTGCCAGACAGCATACCACCTCACTTGTCATGAACGTAAAAACGTGTACCCGCATATGCATAAATGTATATACATACACGGCTTGTGTACTCATGCATCGTACCACATGCCGATACATTGCATAACACGATCATCAGCTTTTACTCCGCTACTCTCACATAGTCGTGTACTTACGGTAACTATGATCGCAAAATATTACTAGTAAGTGTCTTTCTTACCTACAGAGACATTCGTATACACAGTAGTCTGTATAGTAGTATATTTCTGGGGTATGTGTAGCACCCAATTCGCACGAATATATTGATACTAACAAATACGCAAACGCACCTGTATTTACTTACATACTGAGCAGCTGCATCGGCAATAGGAACTACATCTGCATCGACAATAGGAACTACATCTGCACCGGTCGCAACAGACGGTATCGCTACAGACGCCAGCACCACATTCGTGACGTCGACATCAGTTCCAGAAACAGAAATACTTTCAGAAACAAATGATATCGTTCCGACCGAGAGTGCTAGTGCAAGTGAGAATTTAAGCGAGAGTGAGAGTGAAAGTGTGAGTGTGAGTGACATTGAGAATGAGAGTGAGAGTGGGAGTGTTGCTGAAAGTGCAAGTGAAAGTGAGAGCGAAAGTATTCGTGAAAGTGAGATTATGACTGAGAGTGACAGTGAGAGTGACGCAGTTTCAACAGATGTTGCTGTTCCGAGCTCTACTGACAACAGTGTAGAATCGAGTGACAGCGGGACTATCATAGATACTGGTCTTCCCGTTGATACCACAAGCGAAAGCTTCCCCGAATCACCAACCGGTAAGTTTGTACAAATAGGTTTATCTATTATATGAATATGGTTGTAGGCAAGTTGTACAACCCTTCTTAACTGTAAAACTTAAATTTACAAGTGAGGACAATATAAAATGTACAACATGTGTACCTATGGAACACGCGCAAAGCACGTATGCACGGAGAGTTGAGAAACACACTTGGCACACACACACAAGAAAAGAACCGATCGTGCGGACAATCAAAACGTTATGATATACTATATGAAAACCACACGCACCCACACAAACACATGCAGAAGCGGTTGACACTTCGTCAAATGGAGATTCTGTCGCGGCAATACCCACTGAGGATAGTAGTACAACACCCAACCAACCTGTAACGATTACTGCGGAAGGAGATATCGCTACATTCGATTCAGAAACGTTTGTTGATGACCTTGCAGCAAGTTTAGGTGTCGACCCTAGTGAAATAGAGGTAGTACAGGTTACTGCTGCTTCAGTCAATGTGGAGGTATGCTTTTCTATGTGTATGTGAGCGCGGGGAGGGTTATGGTATAAATACCCTGAACAACTACGCGTATAGATCATTCGTACGACGAAAACTTATACGATAGAAGGCAAGCATACACATTCGTTGTAGTGTTCACTTTATTTTTGTTCAACAAACATGTCCTATGCGTGTAAGCTTAAATGGGGTACGATGTAAGTCGATATTTTGATTTACTACGTAGACGTATGAGATTTATGAGTCACATGAGACTGCCATCGGTTTACACGCACGCGAAAACACACACATATACATAAATACACATGCAGACGCTTATGAGCCTAGATGCACAAACAGCGTTAGAAGAAGCCACACCAGAGCAATTGAGCGAGGCGGGAGTGACTGGATACCAAGTTGAAGGAGAAGAACCAGTGGAAGTGTCACCCACCGCCGTACCATCGCCCTCACCCTCACCCTCACCAACACCCATACCAGCGGACGATTCGAGTACAAATGTTGGTCTAATTGTCGGTGTAATAGTGGGTATACTTGTGCTACTGTTGTGTTGTGCCTGTTGCATTGGTCTGTTGTGGTGGTATTATTCGAAGAAAAACAATAAGAAGAAGAAAATTGCTATGGGACGCCCTCATGCCCAGCAAATGCAGCAGGGTAGTATTCCTGACAATATTACTGGCCGAGATGCTTTGTACAATACGGGGTATTTACGTAAGTAATCTATGCGTGCATGTGTGACTAGTGTTTGTTAGTATGCTTATGTTTGTGTGCCAGCGCATAGAATACTATTGGAGAGCGAAGTGATTGTGCAAAAATTATCTCTTACTGCAGTTTACATATCATCTTTAAAACATTGTCATTATCACGTATGTATTCATATACTATGTGCATACCATTTCACATGTCTATGTCTACATGTGTATAAATTGTCTATACCACGTAGATACGCATTTTATGAAAGCATACTACGACTGCACACATTAAGCACTCACCCGCATGGGTATGACTTATATGTACGCCAAGCCACATTGCACGTGCGCAGCTGTTGTCTAACACAAAAATATATGCACAACAAAACAAACGTATGCAATTGTATACAGAAACAAAAGCAGACGTCAGAACAAACACAACAACACATAGCCAAGCACATGCCCTGTAGACTCATACATATGCTAAGATGAAAACATACATATGCGGATCTCCAAATATGATGTATACACAGATCTTAGATTCACATTCCACGGACTCTGCCCTATTTCATTCACAATCCCATCTCTACCGCCCTTAATACAAAGTTCAAGCTCCAGCCATAGATGCATGTATGAACTCGTATGTCTTTCATACAAATTAGTACGAACAATCACACGCGTATGAACACATGCTCGATATCATACAGCCTCGAACTCCGTTGACCAACTCCAGGACGGCCGAAACCAATTTAACGCCGTCGACATGTACGGTAATCCTACTGTATCTATGATGGAGCTAGGGACAACAGGAGCAAATGTAGTTGGTGTGCCTATGAATGTAAATACACGTGTTGAGAGTGAACCTGAGATTTCATCCGGATACCAAGCTAAGCCTAGACCTGTCAATGATAACCCGGATTTTACGGTACGAGATTTTGCGTGCGGTGTGTACGATACACACCCTCCCGTTGTAAGCTCCACACTATTATAAACGTATCTTCTCAGCAAACCATACAAATATAGCTTTCGATATATGGCTCTAATCATATTAATTCTATACTAATGCAGACTACACAAGGCTACCTTCTGCCAGGTCAAACATCTGGAAGTGACAGCACCCCCTGGCAGGTCGACTCTGATATATTCAGTAATGACCCACATCGCGAAGAAAATGCAGATGGATACATAGAGGTAAAGCATTTACATATATACAGTGTATGTATATAGACCCACATGTAAAGAATATTTCGATATTAACGTATCGGGTGTACATTTTACACGGATCTATATGTACTACATGTGGGCGATAGTTGAACTAAATCAAAAGTACTCTGAATGCGGCATATACCATACAGAACACACATTCACACTACACACAAGCTTATAGTACAAACATGCTTGCATACATGTATTGTACGAGATCACAGTACAGACTTAATATTTTGCTCACATTTAGTACTGTATACAATACTATCCTTCCAGACATATATATACAAAATCTATAAACATACATACCTCTATACAAACGTACAGGACTACGAAGGATACACAACAAACCAGCCCCTGAACTTGCATCATGTTGATGATTACGGAAACAACACGATAACTCAGTTGGATGCAAGCTCACCTTTGAATCCCAGTGTGGGTGGTACACCTATTGCTGGGTATAGGACAAACGATATCACGGACTATCCAGAAGATTTAGATCAGATGGGGTCTGCACAGAAGGGGCAGCCACTGCCAAGTAAAACACCACAGGATTTGGATATTGAAGGTATGTGTGTATAGACAGATTCAGTGCAGAAACGATTATGTCCTGCACCCAAATAACGGGAGCCACCGTACACATGCATTGCTGCCCCGTGCATAATGTGAATATGTATATATACGTGTATTCACATGTGTATTTGAGTATGTATGTATGTATGTATGTATGTATGTATGTACGCATACACTTGTGAAAATTGAGCATCTCGTATAATGTAGGAGTACCCGTTCCCTAATCACAGGCATGGAGCAGCCTCACACCGAAGATGAGAACGTCAGGGACACAGATAGTGTTTATAGCCACAGTAGTTCTGGGTCAGAACCGACTTTCGGATATATGAACGAATTTGGCCAACTCGTATATATAACTGATCCGGAGCAACAACAACAGCTTGCCCATTTAGCTGCAGAGCAAGGAGGTGATACCCAAGTAATGTATATTGACGAGGCCCAGTACAAGCAACTGCGAAATATGCGCAGCTAGAGAAAAAAACATGAAATTCGCACAACGAGTCCTATACTGTGCGTACATGGACGTAGTGAATGCGAAGTTTACATGTAGACTCTTCCCAACCTTGTGTAGTATTGTATATGGGTATGTGTATATAACTGTGTGCGTATAGTTTTCTTTTCGCTTTCACTATACGTTATCGTACGTACATGCGCATTGCAGTGGGGGCGTACATAAACTTATGTGTCTACCAGTATACAAAAGCTGCATCCTGGCCACAGATATTCCTAATGCAGTAAGAAAAAGACGGGAAAAGAACAACAGTATCTAGAAATTGTTCATGACCACATAATATTAAATTTAGCCCGTCAATGGGAGAAAACACTAGATAGAATCTATCGCCAATACACAAATGTATATTTAATAGATTTAATAGGGCTTGATTATATCATGGGTCTCTGGCCAAAATTCCGTCTATGCACAGTGAGCAGTATTTTTCGTAAGAGAAGAAATATGCATAAACATCTTCAACATATTAACAATTGCGACTAACATTGTCTATGAGTGTGGTAATTTGTCGGTCTTCTGTTTCTCTCATAGGTAATATGGGTTGTTTAGAACTTCTTTTTACCTGCATAACATGTTAAGGAATGGCAAAAGCTACACTACAATAAACGACAACGCTTTCACGTGAAGATTTGCATGACATTATGAGCATTACATAACAAATAACTATTAAACTATAAACAGATAGATATGCAACCAAGGTACTATAACTATGTAATATAAATTATGAGATAGTGCTTGGGTATGAATGTTTGTAAAAGCTAATTTTTATTTATACAGGAAGTTCCTTTTCTTCCTGGTCTATTTTGTCCACAACTCTGCTATGCATCACTATACATCGAGTAGGTATTCAGGCTCTTCTTAAATGCTCTATTTTAAGGCAGTCTAAAGTTTACGTATATTCTATACGTATATTATACAATACGTGTTTTCCTATTGTTCTTATGGCTTACAGTCTTCCGTATAGATTAAACATGCGTTTTGTAAGTAAATCTAGATATATATAAACGGGTATACGTTATCAAACGTTTACTCGTATGTTGATTGATGTAGGTGGAACTAAACATTCTCACGCACGAACGATTTGTATAGTACTTGAAGGTGACTGACATGTTTACGTATATCACGTAAATATCATCTTTCTTCACTTGTGACAGGTCACTCTGGCTATTTGCAAATACATGTTTCTGCTCAATGAACATTACGATTTTACGCCTTCGTTCTCTGAACTTGAGTCATCGTCTACAAATGAGTCAAACATTCAAGGAATGAGACTACGAGCGAAGGAGTGTACGATATGCATAAATGTACAAGTATAAAACTTCTACATACCTTGCTACGATTTACAATTGCTAAACTTGGTAAAATTGGGGATGGGGAGGGCGACTTTGCAGGCTCAAACGTCGTGAGAAGATCTGTGTATAATAAACATGTATAAACGTATAAGTTATATTACAAACAAAAGATAAAATACATATTGTGCAAACATCCACAATGGCGTGGGTAAGAAAGCACTCCTTATAAGCGCAAAAAGTAAAAGAAGGACAACATTTGAAGATAACGTTTTAAAAAACGTGGCACGCACATTTTGGAGAAATATGATGACATACCTATATGAGAATCAGAATCCACTCCTGTCCTCCCTATGTTTGTCGTTTGTCCCATCACAGGTGACACAGTACGAAAGTATCTCTTCGGAGACTGTGCCCCATAATCAACATTCCCATTATTCCCCACGTTTGTATGCGAGACAGGGTGAAGGGTGTGCGTGTTTGTGTGTGTGGAAGTTAATCGTCTGTTGAGAGTGGCAGGCGAGCGTTGTCGTATAGAGGATGGTGCTTGGAATATGTGCGTAGACGAAGGTATCGATGTAAGTGTGTTGGCCTGTGTCGAGGTAGATGTATATGCGTGTGTTGATGTACTTCCAGTTTGATCCAGTTGACTACCACTACCATACATAGTCAGCTTGGGCGAGGACGATTGTCTACGTGTGAGCGTTGATCGCGAGCACGTCGGCGAAGTGCTCCCCACGCCCCACGTTGCACCTTTTCCACTAGTAGAGTTACCACCACCACCAATACGCTCACGCACATATTCGCGCTCGCCTACCCCCGCCCCCATACCCATACCCACGCCCCCAATCGCACCAATACCCATACCCGCACTTGTTAAACCAATAAAAGATCGTGACTTGTATAAACCTAGCTTCCTCCCGAACTCTTTCGCAGGCGTTGTCACGCTTACGTTGTTGGACGTGCTTTCACTTGTCGACACAGCAGTGTCCGAATCAGATTTGATGCCGCTCGGCGACGCCTTCCTCTTGTATGAATAGGATCTACGGCGCGTGAGAGGACTTGTCTGCAGTATTTATAAGTATGGATTTACATTGATAGGGAGGGTGGTCAGAAATCAATCTTACACGTCTATACGTCTACCTTTTTACTGGAATAGTTGATATCAATGTCTTTACCTTCAGAACTCCAACACATAACAGCACTAAGTATATGGCATTTTACGTACTCACACGTATACACACCAAGAGGGATGTAGAAGTACTTTTGAAAAGCTTCTCCTCAAGTATGAAGTCTATGATGACTGGGTTAAGCTGAGAATTGTTGATGCCAAAGTGTAGTAAATTCTCGAAAGTTCGCATTCTTTCTTGAAGCACCTCCGCGTCATTTCGCGATCTAAATGCATGCTTCTGCGGCCTTATCATTCACGATTATACATATGTGTACATATATTAGTTCATTGTTCGTATGAAGACAACTTGTGGTACATTGCAACGAATACATACTTTAAAGAATGTAGTGTGACAAATTGCTCGTCATTTGATTGCACAGCGATAAATGTCTCACGAATACGTTTCTCCATTACGGCATGTAAATTGAGGAAATCTGAAAACCGGCGGTAAACCTGCGTAGAGTGCGTTTTTTTGAATGTGTCGTACTACTTGTATCAGTAGAGGAATCTTTTAGTATATATAAATTAATGTATGAACGCATCAATATTCGCACACCTTCAACTTCTTCCCGATTGACGGATGCGCAATCTCAACCAGATATTCGACGTATTTGTCGTACCATGGCCCAACTTCTCTCGGTGTCATCACACTCACCTAGTGCGTTCGTATACATATGTTCTCACATGTGAGTACGTACATGATCACGCCAACAACCGTAAGAGAGTGATAAACACGAAATAGGAACGCTTACGGACGATCACACATTGTTGTATCTCCTTTTCCCCAACGCAATCCTCCCCGGGCGAATTCGTCCCAAATATAACACATGGACACATATAGTCATATAAGCGGGAATGTACATTCTCCAGTATAAGAAATACTACTATATACACAGCTGTACATACATATGTACGCCCAGAAGTTATACATGGATTTCGCATTCCACGTCTTGTAGTACATGAACACATGAATACAAAAACTATATCATATTGGCAACTCTGTACCCACTCATGCTTACCGCTAATAACTCAGACTCTGGTCCTCCCAGAAATAATCTCATCTTAACAAGGCTATTTTGTTTGCGCAAAGAGGTTTGCCGTGTAGTTCGCAATGAATCAATGGACGTACCGGACTCGTCTTCGGACGTGGCTTTATACGTGCGAAGATAGATATGCGTATAAGTGACTGCAATGACGTAACTTGCATGCAAAACTATACGCATTATATAACACTCACAGACAGATGGCTTTTTACATGCCTTTTGCTCAATGTGGTAAGGGTTTTGTACAGCTAACACAACAAGGCATGTACATACATACATCTCATAATAAGCATACATACATCTCATAATAAGCATATATATACTCACATATACGTCACCTGTAGTTCTGTTTTGTGTTATATTCTATTCACATACATATATACGAACTGCATGGATTATGAACAATCCCTGTACCAGAAACGCTATCTGCAGCCTTATTAGCTCCCGTACATACATATATCTGAGTCATTATAAGCATACAACAAGTGAAATATATATACTATCCATATGTTGACACATACCACTTGTGTATTGCTTAAGCGTCAGGGTTTCCAAGGCCGCATGAACTGGTCGTGTACCACGCTCGCTTGTCGCCATACTCACACCAACAGTGCACACAGGATGTAATTTTCTATTTGCATCCGCAAATCTCCTGTCCTTATTGATATTCTCTTTCAATTCGCCATTATCGAGCGACATACTGTGGTCTAATATAGTGTCATCTGAGCACGAAACTATCGTCCCAGAAGCTGTTGTGCGTATAACTGAGGGAGACGAGCGTGTGCATTTGAGAAAAACCAAGAAGACATAACTGTGTCTGTATTGTGCGCATTGTGATCGAAAGTACATAATACTTTTCCACTATAGTCATAACATTTGAATTTTGACCCTAACTGGTGCTATTATTTGTGCACGCTTGTGTGTGCCTTGTCTACCTTTCTGTTTGTACAAGTTGCGGACCTCGTTCTTCAAAGTTATATTCTGACCTGGCCAAGAGAGAAGCACCTATAGTGATCAAAGTTGGTGGACAAGCTATATCAAATTCTAACCGACATGTTTTAAATCATACATACATACCATATACATAAACGCGTGAGTAGATACCAATGCGCACTCAATTCATCCACATCATTAAAACGTATTCAAAACCAATCAAACCCAAAACCCAACCATACCTGTGCAATAGTGACATGCCTAGCTTCCAGAGCCAAGTCCAATGGTGTCTGCTGTTTGTTATTTTCTATTGTTGCATCTGCTCCTGCTTCTAATAGCAGGCGAACTACTTCTAAATGGCCTCTACTTGCAGCATAGTGAAGGGCTGACATCGCACCATGTAGTGTAGCTGCGTTTACATCCAGCTGTGCGTTCGTATCACATGTGACACCACCATTAGACACGGAGCACAATGAAGCGTGGACACCGTAAACACAGGCGCATGAACATGCTTATTTATGTATTTAATGTCAGTGTGCTTACGAAGTATGTGCACAAATAGCTACGTTTGTCCATGTGTACGTGTATTTCTCCATACGAAAATATGTGCGTATGATGTAGTTGCGGGTGCGACTTATTCTTATCTTATTTGCAAGAAAATATTTACAGAGTGAGTATACTTATATAACAGTACAAAATTACAACGGACTTCTCTCGTGCTGATACGCGCACAACTACATACAGAAGAATATGCACACGTATGCGATCAAACATACCGATGGATCTTCAAGAAGATCTCTTAACCTATCAATTCTTCCATACGCACATGCACGTAAATAATCTTTCTGAACAGTAGAAGCTCGTTCCTGTGCCACAGCTACCGATGCGATCGCCTTACGAGCCTCCCTTGGGGTCAACTGTCCACTCATTCTTCTGATTGAGTTTGGAAAACGGTCATTCTGTATATACAAACAAGCATATGTATATGGTATATGAGCGTATGGTGCAGCACACTTGAGGACTACATTACAAACACCAAGCACACAATATATCGTGTTTCAGCGACAAGCATGTACATGGTGTACGATCGTACTGTGTAACATGCTTGAAGGAATACATGTACAAACAGCAAGCACACATGCATTCGTGTTTCGGCGGAGGAAATGTAAGTTACTTATCTGCAATGGTTTTACTACGAAAATGGGCACAAACACAAATAACACAAGTCCAGATATACACACCGAGATGATTTTAGCCATGGTTGGTATTCAGGCACATGGATAATACTAATGTGTCGGTTTGGTCTTACTGAGCTATAGGCAGCAAGCCAATATACTCGTGTAACGTATCTCTCAGGTGTAGGAGTGATTGTTTGTGAGTATGTGTGTGCGGTAGTTGTTATTCCATGCACTTGCTGTTCGACGTAAGCACGTGCACGGGTTAAATATTTGTGCTTGGGTTTTTGTGCTTCAAGACGTTATAACACACACTCAAGAAAACATAAAATCACAAAATACATTCAATCCACTCTCCACTTAACTCCCTTCTCATCTTGATGCCGTTGTATCGTCGTCTCGTACATGAACATGCATACACAAACAGACAAACACACATACACTCACACAAACACACACACACACACACATAATACACATACGTATGATGAAAACGTGCTTGACTAAGTCACCCTCAAATAAAAAGCTGTGCGTAGAGAGCATTGGTGTGCGTGGGGGGTACATGACATGTGGACCATAAAATATGTTTCAAATCATTCTGTTAAGTATTAAATAATAAAAAACAAATGAGACTATTTTTATCGAAAAGAAACACTGAAGTTCCACGAGTTGTTGGTATTCAACACAGTTGTACCAGATTACACAACGTTAATCAATAAACGACACGGAATACATGCAAATAAAATCGAATCGTTTTTTAACGACCGTTTCATATTATAAATATAGCTCATCGTTTTTTATTGATCGTCGCATAAATCTAATTATGACATCGCAAAGTTACGTCGTATATTCTAGACAGTTCATCATTCATACATTTAACGTAGTTGTGTCCACAGTTTGCCCCACAGATAGCAGCATCATTTTATTTTGTTTCTTTAGAGTTCGTTGTATTCACAAACGAAGTAAGAGCAGAACACACACGTTACCGGTAACTATCGAGTGGTTGAAGTAGAGAGCAGTAGTACTCACTCACTCCTAATCGTGGGGGGCGGGACGCAGTGAATCGATATATTCGATAAATTTTGTGCCATTTCAAGTTTATATTAAAAGAAATTGTATTATCGTCAAATAAATGCAAACATACACTGTGACAGAGCGAAAACAGCTGGAACCTATATAAAAAGCAAGTTTTCGGGGTATTCCTTTCGCCGTAATCTGTTAAAACTTGTACAATCCATGCAGCGGTCACTCTATACTTGAGTTTGTTCAATCATTACATCGATACTTCAGAGAAAACTGCATTGTATGGATCCCGTGAAATTTCCAAGTAGCACTATCTTTTCTGAAAAACATTTCCGTCATTTTTATTCATTTATGTATTAATATGCCCCATTGTGTGACCAATGGAAACCCTGGGTATTTCACTTTACTCAATGTAGCGTTTTTATACTTGGTGTAGAATTTGTGTGTGCCTGTAATATGTATCCCACATACAAATCACTGTATCACACATATACGTCCAGAATTAAACAATTGAAGATAGTTCTAACATGACTGAATGCTCTTCATGTTGATGAGTAACACGTTTTCCGGACGCGCAAGTAATTTCTTACTGTAATTCCTATGGAAATTTGTTTCAGCACAAAGCTTTTTTGCACAATAGTATGAATGTTCTCCATGACCGCACAAACTATGGTGCTGAATTTATGGTAGCCTTGGTAGAAGTCCACTGACAATATTGCTTCGTTACATGTCATCGAGTTTCAACTCAATCTCCTCCCCGGCACCAGTCTTAAAAATGCTTGCTTGCTGCAGTTGAACTTGTTTGCAGTATGCAATGCCCGTTTGTTTCAATCTTTGTTGCACTTTTACAATGGTTGATTGCACCTGAGTGTGTCCAGCGTAACATATACTTGAAATCTTGCATTGCACTTGACTGTGTCAGGCCTAACTAACACTTGCACTTACAATATTTGTGCAACACTTAATAGACTTAGCATTTATTGGTCCTTTTGACGGTAAAGAGAAACATTTAACCTGTAACACTAAATTTTAACTTGTTACAAAATATATTAATCCTGAACTTCATCTTTTCGTTTTCTGGGTTCGACATTTACAACTGGGGCCTCATCCTCTGAGGCATCCCTGCTTGAGTTCCCTTGTTTTGCTTCAAAGGTTCTTTGTTCTTCCAAGGCAGGCTTGCAAGCTGAGTTGTATTGCTTTTTCTTTAGTGTTTTCTTCGAAGCCATCCTCCAAACTGACAGGATCGTGTGAGTCTCTCAGGAAGCTTCAGTAGAATTATCTTAATATGTATTATGGCTACATACAATTTTTATGCGTGCAAGCAAAGTAAATGAATGTGCCACAATTTCTTGTTTTGCTGTAGCTTGTACATAGAAAGAAGGACAATACGTCTTTGTCTTGAAGGCAGTACAATGGCTACCATCATCCCTGACGGAGAAAGAAATGGAGGAAACTTTGATGACCAGAAGAGTACGATATAATATTCGTATGGCACGCACATGTTGCCCTATATATGTCGCGCACAGAACTGAAAAATTAGCACGGGAAGACCAAATCAATCATTGAGGATGCCAAGACCGTATTGTCCGTTGTATCATATTATCAAAGAATAACTGTGGGTATTCTGTATTCCTTTAGGACAGGCAAAGTGATTGTAAAAGTCAGTGAAAAGAGAAGATTGAACATTTACACGCAAACGTACATATTCAATCACATTGTGTGTGTTGTTGGGCAAAGTGATTGTAGAAGTCATAAAAGAGGAGATTGAACATCTACCCGCAAATGTACATATTCAATGAAATTGTGTGGGTGTCGTAGCACAGAATCGAGAAAAAAATACAACATCCCCGAAAGCCATAACTATGTGCTTCATAATCCCGTGTACTGTCAACGTAGGATGTTGATTGAACTGTTCGTTTATATCTTTCTGATATTAAACCATATACTTATATTGAGACATGGAAGTTCACAGGGGCCGTTAATGCTGCTTTCTCGATTTATACTAAGCAAGTCTTGAGTACTTGATTGTACTTATGCCAGGACAAGCAAACCACAATATAAATTGTTTGGGGTTGAACGCAATGTAGAAAGTGACGTATCAACTTTTATATACCACACAAATGACTACTTTAGTCTATTTTTGTTTATAGTTAAATTAATCCAATAATAATTGGTCTATTAATAAAATTTAACATTTCTCTAGTGTTAGGCTCCCACCAAAAGTGTTTCACCCTCTCACATTATCGTCTCTAAAAATAGAGCAAATCTTAATACTCCTGATGGATCGATTCATGCTTGCAAAGTATCGCTTTGATAGTCACAACTTTAACAAGAAATGAAATATTAATATATAATCAATCACATGGATTGTGTTCCACTCTTCCCTTAGCTGTGATCCTCGTTATAGTCGTTGAAGTTGGTCTCATCTCCCTACTCAACGAGCATGTCGAGAAAAGGATTGATAAGCTAGTTTATGTTAACCTACGTTTCAAAGTCCTCTCCAACATTTGTCGAGCCATGTCTGCAAATCCGCGCTACGAACTATAGTCTACGAAAAGTTTCGTGTGTTTCTGTAGTTAGGCATGTGTTTCTGAGATATTATTTTCGTGCATACGCCGCTAAAATCCATAAATCGACTGTTGTAGTTAGCAAGTACGTATACAGAAGTGCAATCAAACTATTGCCGGCACAGGAAGAAGAAAGAACTCATAAGGGTGAGAAGCCGCCCTTGATTCCACCCGTTGTGCACCGACACTTCCACGTGTAGTATGACACATCCACGTGTACACACACACACACACACACACACACACACACACACACACATATACACATACACACACACACATACACATACACACATACACATACACATAGCATACATACACGAGGACATACAATTAAATCAACCCATTCTTGTGTCGATACCTATAGAGTGAACACTATACACACAGCAAGATAAACGGATTCCTACATTTTCGCCATGGTGGAACAGAAGTTCGATATGTTCAGAGACTCGTATCTCCGATATTTGGGTAAGTTTGTAAATATCTTGTGATCCGGGGTATTAGCAACTAGCAAGCCAACGTACGGAGTGTATCAAGTATAAAAACTTCAAGTGCGCACACTTTAGTGTACAAGATATTACAAAAGGCCACATGCACAGACATCGCCGGTGTAGTCTAATTTTTATCCTGTCTGTCACATTATTCTCTCAGGAATGTCTCTATGATGTATTACACCAAATGGAACACGCTTATGTCGATTTACATGCATTTTTACGAATTATATATATGCATACGTCTTACAACAAAATTATAAATGTGCCTAGGTTATACCAATGAAATTGGAGAGTCTTTCAAAGCTTTTCTTCCACGTTGGGCTTATATTGGTACTTACGCTGTAGCCTCTACTTATGTGGTTTTAGATGCCGTAGACAAGGGTACCACAGCATATCATGTACGTGATCAGTTGTACACCTGTACTTGTTTATGAGTGTGCTGTGTTTTTTATTGCTTACAAGTGGACAATGTGCTTGCATGTTTGTACATTGCACGGTTTTTAGTAGTATGGGTTCTATATATGATGTCACAGGTATGATGTATAAAGTAAAGACACTACTGCGTATGCAGCAAGTATATCGATATGATGAGCAGCATCACTGACTGTGTGCAGTGTATGTGATGTGTATCCCTTCACATCTCGCATGTAGTAAAGTAGATACTTAAGGTAAGGAGACTACAGCATACATTGTGAAGTTCCAGTGATGTGTACGCGTGTATTTGTATGTATTAACCTCGGCCAATACAGCAGGCCTTATTTATTGTTGTATTTCTGTTTTACGGCTTATGGTTTACATGAGAATATCAACATACTGTATGTGCGCATCTGAGTATAAATGCGCGTATCAAGTTGTATGCGTGGTCAAGTGCTGGTAACATTTTATCGTATTCTGTTTCGAATACACAGTGAGCACTTTCTTTGTTGTGGATTGTCCTTGTGTGCATATTTGCTGGTGTTTCTTAATCCGTGCACATGTTTGTGCGTAATACATGTTAAATTGACTACAGTGTTAAAATATTCGATATAATAAACACCTTCAAGATTTCATAGGTAAATGTGTATGACAACTTACATCTGCCATGCCCCCGTGTTCTCATAAGTGATTGTCTCGCATATATGCATATATGTACATGTATGTATATATTCATATCAATAGCCATAGCCATGTATCTGTTGTTATATGTGTACGAACATCACTTGTAGAAATGCTCAATGTACAAACTACGGATGCATATTTCGCAAAATAGATTAAAATGCCAACTTGCGTTCGCAAGATCAGTTTATGTTCAAACAGTTGTATTTCGATTTCTTCTCCTCTTAGAGCGCAAATGAAACCGTCCGCGTTGCAAGCGCTGTTACTGGAGTAGTCGATACGGGACTATGGCAGGTGTGTCGCATCGATTATATCTTGGCAATGTTCTTCAGTTTTAGCAATCTGTGTATGCGCATGTTCACGGACGCACACATTCCCTGTTGAAAGCACTACAATATGTTTGTTTTAAAAACAATTTTAGACTTTTAAATTCATATATTCCATATCGCATGGCGAAGACATGAGCACATGTATACTTTCGAGAAGTGCTAATACAAGACACTTACTTCTTCACAGTCAATATTTATTGATTACATGCGATATATGTAGTTAGTACTAAGTCATCTATAGACATATCACAATTAATTATCAATCGTGTCTATTCGTTTATACATGCGCATATTGATTCGCCATACATTCTGCATTTGCTATTGTTTATTTAATATGAATTAGAATCGTGTGTCTGGGTATGATTTCGATATGTTCGAAAAATACGTTTTCGTCTGACAAAGAGATACACAGGGCTCCAATACTCAGGATGGATGTGCTGCATACACGCGCATACCATGTACACACGACGCACATGTGCGTTTATACACACTCGCATATGTACATGACAACCACACCTGACACAAACATATTTTCATATACCTCTACAGTCATTTGCTTCCGTGATTATTCCTGGAGTATTTATCAATCGTCTATGTTCTACAACAATGTTTGCTGTCACTCGTCTAGCTCCGCAACTGAAAGGTCGCACGCATAAAGGAATTACGGTATATCAGTATATGTGTATACGTGTGTATATGCTCATAAAGGATGAGTTGAATGCCAATGAACTTATAATGGGGCTAAAATTTGTGCATGTATGCGTGCATGTGATGTGTATACAATCTTTGATAAACTTTTAAAGCATCGTTACGACATAATTATATACTTCAATCTCATTCTTTCTTCTGGTGCTGGCTCTTTCTCCTTTCATTTATATTTCTCGTTTATTTGCGTGTCGTTCACATATGTGTACGTGTTTGCAGACGGCTGTGGGACTTCTGTCTATTCCCTTTATAATCAAGCCTATCGATCATTTTGTTGAAGCGAGCATGAGTCAATACGTTCGTCCACCACTTCATAATGCTATGAGAGTGGTCAGGGAAGAATAGAAAAGATATGAGTATGTTTACATAATTTCTTATTAGTGTTGCGGACTTGAAGCGTAGTACAACCGTTTGCATCGCGAGAAGTTGATTTGTATCTTGTCCTTTCGTACTTCCGGTTGAATGCCTAGTTTGATGCATGGACGAACAATCGAACCTGGAAACACACGAGCACATATATACAAAGGGGCACACATGTACATGATCATCAGCCGCCGGCAAGCACCATCAGGGCCGAAACTCTAAACCGTATGAGAAAGAAATCTCTACCGACAGTAATGTACATGCAAAAATGGGGATATACATGCAGATAGATGGTGTTGTCATCTTCTAGAGGGGTTCATCACACTACCAAAATAATATTGAACTCAATACATGAGGCTATATATTTGGATCAAATAGTATAAATTTCAGTAATGATCATGAAAGGCGTGCAGTATGTTGATGTGGCACTTGTTGCATTAACATGCTTCTTTCAAATTGAGTACATGCTTGGTGTGTGTATGAGATCGTGCCGGTGTTTCTGTAATATATGTGCGCAAGTTTACTAATGAAACTGAGCTGTCTTCGGGCATAATTTGGCATATCTGTATGTATAAGCAAAAAAACCTAAAAAAAACCTGCCAGCTTATCAGTGTTTTGTTAGTAGCATAATCAATACGTACACCGGTCATGGACTACAGTAGTATTTACACGGATTGAAGAAGTAGGAGAATTACTCAGTATATCCACCGTAGACATGATTGAGGTAGATGGACAAGTGCCATCCGCGGTGTAGATTGGATGGGTCCTCTCTGAAGTGACCTTTATATAAGGATTGAGGGGCTTACAAGAGTGGTGCCGTAACGACTGACAGAAGTAAATGGCTTCTTTGCTTTTTCATGAATATTTAACACGTGAGAGATAATTAAGTAGGATTTTTATTTCGACGGTGACACTTGTGGGCCGTGATCTGGTGCATGAAAATACTGGTGCCGTGCCATCAAGAAAACTTCTTGCCACGATCTGGGTCTTGGTTAGTCCATGAGATCACGACACAAAGAGGTTGTGATTTGGCTGATGAAAAGTTCTTTTTATAACAACAGGCTTAAACGAATTGTTAAGGTAGAATGGAGATGGGAGGGGAAATCGCACTATCCCACACACACAATCCCACACACACAATCCCACACACACCATCAAACACACACTATCAAACACACATAATCAATTAAACACGCACAATCACACACACACACAAATAGCACACGTAAATAACATGCAAATATCACCTCTGTGAGAGGAAGGAAGGAAGGAAGGGAGGGATAATCATCAATCAGCACAGTAGAGTTGGTGAAAAGCGAGGGCCGAAGGAATGGAACTTAAGCAAAAAAAGGCCAAAGTTGCCCGTATCATCCCATCATGGGTTAACTATATCAGGAGATATTGATTGGTACTTCGTTTCTTTTTGGGTTTTAACGAACGTTCAATAGATTATACGTTTTTAACATTTTAACAGATGTGCAATAAACAGCGATTTCGTGACGAATTTTAACATATGCTCAATAAATCACCTGTATATGTGAGTACCTTTTTTTTTATAGGACAAAAGCTTAGCGTACGTTGTGTATTGGGTCGACATTTATATCTCAGGCAAAAAGCCTCAGACGGGTAATACAAAGTAACATATAGAAATATTATTCATATGTTATGTATTCTTCGTCTTTTGAATAAATGCAATAGAGAGACGTCTTGGAATCAAACCATGATACACTTAAGTAGTCTACTTTATTCAAAATGATTGAATGAATAATATATATATATATACATGGCACAGTTGATTTGCACTACATCATCAGTATTGTTGTATTCAGTTCTGAATAACATTCAACATTGCCGTTGACAGACTTTACTGTACACTGTGATTGGTTCATGTTCATCAAAATTCGCCAATAGACAGTTTCTTACGATCCAATAAAACACATGTTTTCCATTATAGGCAAGATGTTGGGCCAATAGAATTAGGGTTGTCGTTTCGCCCATTTTGTAGGAAAATCGAGAACCCAATCGAAGAAGCCCATACACCAAAAATAATATTCAATATAATATAATCAATATTAGTATCTATATTCAATATCGATTATATGACCTATAAACACTAATTATATAGACTAATTATTTAATTCAAACTATATGAATATAAGTACACACGATATGCCAAGTCATACGGACAACCGCACTTTTTTTCTTTCGAAGAGTTACTTTCGTGGAACATTGTGACTTGGGGCCGTCCCGCCCACCTGTCCTAGCGTCCGTCCTCCCTACTTTACTGACTATGGTTATGGTTACTTGTTTCAACACTGGACGGGACCTCATTGCCAATAGTGAACGATCGACCCAACCAACAATCGATTGAGTGAGCGGGTATCCGAAACCCACCCACCATCCCTGTTTGTAACCGCAACAGTAACTGTAACTGCCACTGTACCCACACAGCCAAACTCGATTTGAAGGTTATGTACGCGTCTCTCTCTCTGTCTCTTGTCTCTCTCTCACTCTCTCTCTCTCTCTGCTCTCTCTTCTCTCTCCTCTCTCCTCTCTCCTCTCTCCTCTACTCTATCTCTCTCTCTATCTCTCTCTCATCTCCCTCTTTCTCATTCTTAAATAGTTACACATAACTACACCAAACATCTTTCTAATTTCCTTCATAACGGTACACACACTCATACACACGCTCATACACAAAGACTTGTAACACACAGCGTAAAACTACACCACTCAACACACACTCACTCACACACTAACGCGCTCTCACGCACTCTCTGTCACTCTCTCCCCGAGCCCCTTCATGCTTGTAAACGTCTTTGTCCGTCTGTGACTCAACTCGTCGGTGCCCCCCCCCCCCCATCGCTATACTCGCAAAGGTCTGTTCACGCTCGTAGCTCTTATATACTCCTGTCTCTCTCTCCTGGAGTGAAGACCAGATACTCGACTCACTCGACTGTCTGTCGGGCCCTTCTACCCATACACGCGCACGAAGAAACAGCCCACCTATCTAATTTTGGATAAGATTAGCGCACCTTAGGCCGGACACACCACACTCGCTCGCGCGCACACACGCAGCTATCAACCATGCCAGAAGCTCAAAAAATGGCTCCTCCACCTATGCCGAAGCCGTATGTGAAGAAAACGCTTCCACCCCAAGCCATCAGAGGTCGCAAGGTAGAGCTAAGTGGCTGTCCTTTGCCCCCTTCCGCATTGGCAGCAGCAGCAGAAGAAGAAGAGGAAAGAAAGTTCCCTAAACGACCTCCCTCACCGTCACCTACTCGACCAAAGTTTGCACCCAAGGTCATGTCCAAGCATGGAGTGCCTATTCACAGGTATAAACAAAT
>JAWQFL010000013.1:171875-179375 GCA_033442365.1 Creolimax fragrantissima
TTTTTGGTTTGTTCTTCATTGAATCAGTGATTATGAACTCTTTACGTACGCATAGGTGAAATTTATAATCGGATTGCGTGTGGTTCTTTCCCGTCGATTTCGTAAATATCAGAGAGAAACTTTTCGATAACAACTGTAGCGAAGCAATGATTATCTATGGAATCTGATGAATAACAATGGTGCATGCTCATTATATTAGTAATTCACAGTCAATCGTTTCATCTTCGATAATGG
Organism: Creolimax fragrantissima; assembly: GCA_033442365.1. Lineage (NCBI taxonomy): Eukaryota > Ichthyosporea > Ichthyophonida > Creolimax > Creolimax fragrantissima. The sequence goes on from JAWQFL010000013.1 coordinate 172,110, forward strand.
ACGCACTCTACTGCCGGTAATATACTCTATTTATTAACAGGTTCATGACATCGATGATCTCACACTCGCCCTACGTACCCAAACCGAAAAGTAAGCCTCTTAGACCACCACCACCCAAATTCCGAGAAAGAAAACCTTGGGATGTCCCCGTGCACCGGTAGGTGAAATGTTGACAATCAATTCATTGCTTGCTCATTAGTGTTCGTATTACACATATAGTACTCGAATATGCAAAAGTGCAATGCCATGTTGGTTTTGAATGTGCGGAAAATTTTCTGTGTACCAGAGTATGTATGTTACACAAATGTGTGCATATAAATGCGATTCTTTATATAGTTACTGCCCGTGTGGTCCTGCGTTGTTTTCCAATTGGCATATGTTCGTCACGAATGCATATAGATGTAGTGTGTATTTGGATCGTATGTGTATATTATGAAGGTAACGTATCCGGGTTTCCTATGCTTGCTTGACATGGGCTTAGGCTTGCCAGAAATGTCATGTTTAACATCATTTCGGTTTTGTTACCCGAGGGTTGGTGTGGACATAATAATGATGCCTTTTTGCCACGCATTCTTACCTCTGATAGTTATAATATACAGGCCTGTAGGTACCACACATACAGATTGGTCGCTTCCGTACATATTCATAACTGCTATGCACATGTACTGACAAGCCACCCACTCTCATACTACTCGCACATATGCACCTGTTGATGCAGCTTTATCACTTCCATGATCTCGCACTCCCCTTGGACTCCGCTCCCGGTCAAGCCCACAATGCAAGACAAGGCAAAACAGAAGGTTTCTATAGCTAGTGCTGCGACTGCACATACGAGCAAAATTTTGTGGGGAGGAGTGGTAAGAGAGACTTCTAAACTGAAACAAATGGCTGAGAAAGAGGCCACTAAATTCAAAAATAAGTCTAAGGCTTCCCCCAACAAAATCGATGTAGGTCCTGCCGTTGGTGTGGCTGTGGGTGTCGCAACCACTGATGGTGTAGCTCGGGATAAGAATGGTATTGAGCCACATCGGTATGTTTGATTCATATATGTGTATAAATTCATGAGCGTTGCAGTTGTAGTCAGTGGGTGTTGCCGCTCTTTTGTGATAGAATGTTGATCCAATCATATGTAGTACGAAACTTTACAATGACATGTATTCTACTCAATATGTCACAGATTCATCAGTAGCATGGTCACACACGCACCATGGGTCGCGCCATCGTTGTATGGGCATTATGCTATCGATCAAATACGGAATTCCACTGAAGAAGCCCCTGTTACGCCTGCTACTGAACCTTACGTACACGAGCATAGGTACGTATGTGTGTTTATATTTGTTTCGTATGTATGAAGTTCTTCTACGAGTGAAGTACTCTGATGGATTGCATGCGCTCAGTTTCGTCTAATCTTATCTCACTTCGAGATACATATATTCAGGTGATGTGTTTGATTTTGAGATTTAATGTGATATTTTAGGTTCGAATGGTTTCGTAAATAATCAGTTTGCAGATCTTTGTCTCACAGGTACTCGCACTCACTTCATGCATACATATTTGGGTGTAAACGAACAGATTCATTAGCACTATGCTCACACACGCACCATGGGTGGCTCCTTCTCTCCATGAGCACTACGGTATGGCCCGTCCAGCGGAAGGCACGCTTGTAGCACCCTTATCTACACCCACGCGTACAACGAGTACTACACACAGCAAGCCAAAATCAACGGGACTGTGGGACGCACTTCGACGTTCGTTTGTCAAGAAACCCCACACTAGTGAGGAAAATGCATCAAAAGTGGAGAAGGCCAAATCTAAGTCCATGAAGAAGTCTGCCACTGCTTCGGCAAAGATGGCTACCACTACTGCGAGAGAGGATGGTGATGTTGATTATAAGAATGTAATCAAGGATGTTGCCTCTGAGTCAGATGGCGTATTAGCTGAGGGTACTGCGGCGAATGAACCAATTAATAACAGCTGCACCGAACATGACATCAAGGTGAGTGAGGGAGACATCAAGACAGGGGATGTGGCCTCTGCGCCCACAGCTGAAGATGATGTAGGAAAGGTTGGTGTGACTGAACAGATATCTGAACATGCCGCAGTCAATGACGATAGTGTAGAGAAGTCAACAAATATAAAGTCCACCACAGAAGAGTCAGAAACCTCTGCCGGAAATGCGGGTGTCGATGGTACACTTGATACAGAGGCCAAGGAGACCCCTGTAGCCACTGGAACTACCTCATCTCATGATGACGAGGAGGGGGAAGAAGAGTTCCACGACGCGAAGGAAACGTTTAAGAAGAAAGGTCTTAAATCGAAGTTGACAACACTCTTGAAAAAGGTCCAATCCGAAGCAAAAAGAACTGGTAAACATGAGCAAAAAGATCAACATAATGAGATCACCACAAGTGCTACTCCTGTATCTTCTAATGACACACCCACGCCACCCGCGCCGTCCAACGCAAATACTCAGGCAACAGCTGCGGATGTGGAAGGGGAACCACCTGTGGCTGACAATCATACGAAAGATGTCGGTTCCGAAAACACAGCAGATGTCCACGCACCTTCACCCGCCCCCACACCCGAGGGAGCCACAGCCACCACAGCATAACAATCTTTTGTTTGTGATTTTGCTTTTTACTTTTTGTTCGGCCTTGATCACTGCTGCTCTCTCGTTCATGTGGACATCAACGTCTATATCTACATACACCCGCTCACCCTTCCCGCTTTTCAAGACGCGAACTCAAACGTTGTGTACACACATGACACAGCGATAGGATAAGACGAATCAAATTGTATATACACCTCCCAAGTATGATAAATAACATAATAGTCGTTTTTTTGTTTGAGTTTCTGGTCCAGAATTGTATTTTGTGCAACAACGAAGTTCTTTCTTACCTTTATTATGGGGTGAGATATGTATTTCAAACTCTACGCATTTCGATAGGCCCGATTAAAATATCAACTTGAAATGTATTCAGTGATCTGATGCTCCTTCGTTTATCCCTACCCATGGTGGTTACATGGAGGCTTTTGATCTCGCGAAAAGAATAACCACGAGGTTGGAAGAGACAAATTTCGTGTTCACTCTTCAGTCAAAATTCTAGAGTCTTATACTTCAGTGTTATATATATTATAAAGTTTGTACTACTATCACAGACACGTTTGTCCAAAGAGTATGAAAAGCCGCCAGTTCGGACGTAAACAGTCTGTTGTACTTCCCTCTACTTTACGGATGTAAATCATCTTGTAACCCAAGCCAGATAGCAAGGAAACGTCACTGCACTGATCTCTACATAGCATCGGCATAAAGACGATACGAATCTGCACTCGCATATATAAATGTTACGATGAATAACGCGACAGGCATTGAGAGTAGCACGATTTTACGTAGATTAACGACATGGAGCGAGAGGCCGTGCAGTTTACGTTTAATTCTTTAGTCGTAAAGTATATCAAGTAAATTTTCGACGCTGATAACTTTGTCCTTATCGGGCTACCAGCCCTGTAACGTCACGCTGTGTGCTAACATTATGTTGTGTAAATAAGTCCACGATCGAAGAAAATACAACTTTTCTCATGTGTAGTTTTGATAGTGCTCATCATACAAGTTGCTCTGTGTCAAGTTTAGTGAGTGTCGTTTTTGTTGGACATGACATACGTTGCCAACCATCTAAGACGGAAACGTCATATTCAGAATGAAAGTGCTTATACCATTTACAATATGTAAATGTGAACCATCACCGAGCGAACTGCTCACGTACCCGGTATCTTTCTGTTCAAGTACATACATGGATTGCTAGAGTATACTTATTTTATTAAATACATGGCCAGCATGTATGCTATATTTGAGCTAGTAAATTGACGAATTTTAGTGTTATTAGCTATATTTGACACAGTCAACACCCCCACCCACAACAACAGTAAAATAAGTGTTCTGAGATTTATTTGAACCTAACTATGTTTAAGAGACAGACAGATACAGAGATGATATGCATGCGTATGAGAGCACTGCACTCAATTTTTCGCCTATGTATTGGTGTAGGTGTGCATACTATGCTCGATAGTGTAAGAACAGTGTGCACTTGTACATTCAACCCCGTAACCACTTATCCTTTCTCTTGTGGATGATGTTTTGCCATCGGGACGAGAAGTGTGAGAAATACGAAAAGTGCGGTCTGCTTGTCCCCGTGAAAAATTTACTGTGGATAAGTATCTCAATCTCGGCAAGCGATTCGACCGTTTGACCCCTGCACATTTGTGTTTATGTATGTATGAAATGTAAGTAAAGTGCATCATTGCGCTATTAAAGCACTGATATTCGACCTGTATCTGTTATTTTTCTGTGTATATTTCGATGCACAAAATTGAGCCTATTTACCGGTGAGAACCAAGCTCAATGTTTTCACCACTTAGAACTGCGTCTCGTGAAGAAATATATTCTGGATCAGAACTCGTCACGACAAGGCATCCCAGGGCTTGAAACTGAGTGAGCACCTCTTGGAACTGTGGGATATCTGGATACGAAATAAATTATGGTGAACTAGATGCTACTTTGCATATGATAAGAAGACATACAATTTTCTTAGCAAGCATAGATATACACCATCAAGGTATATGGAACAAACCTCTGCTCATGTCCGTCGCCAAATAAACGAGATTAAGGCCTTCCGCATTCTTCGGGATATTGTCTTTCTGCTCGGCTAAAAGTGTAGCAAACCTTTGCATCACATGTGTAACTGTTTCATTCACGCGTTCCTTAAACACAAGATCACCTGCACGAATATGCACAGATACGTAGTTGTCTGACCCGCCAAGACTATCAACTACTTGCCTCGCAATCTGTATCAATGTGAACGCGGTTTTATCTCAGTTACCAACATACGTTGTTTCATGCATTTTAACAAAGTACTAGGAAAATGACACACATATTGTCGCGCAAACCACAGATTACCCAGACCATCTCGTACAAGAGCATACAGTGCACACATATGTGTGCATGCGTTCACATCGCTGAATATATACGTATTATACAGACTTTGAAGGCTTTGCCTCCAAATATGATTTTATCGTTGTATGCTGTATCACATCATTCGGTTTGAAATATTGTGATTGAAACTGTTGCTGAGAGGAGGATTAAGCTGCTTTGTTCATGACGCTGAGTGCAACATATCTTCACACAAATGCACTCCTAGACAATCAAACATACAGTATATATATATATATATATATATATATATGCTACGTAGGTCATAGGGGTTGTGGGAACAATCGACACAACAAGCATATACACATACAGTTTGAGCTACTGGATTTGAAGGGACTGTAGAACTTTCAAATATGTCGTTGTTGAATGATGAGACCGATATGCACTGTGCACGTAAAAACATGCTTCCCATCTGTATATTCAAAGAAAATGGAAATATGGATGAGTGTCTTACCATATCATAATACTCATGAAAATACACATATCCACATACTCAAACATGCAATGTGCAGAATCTTTGCGGATGATGTTGTACAAATAACACAATACATTGAATAGTAATATACAAATATGCAAATAACTACTTATGAATTCATATATAAACACTGTACTCTTCATCCGTGTTAGTATCATATTACACGCTAGAATAAATACCAATTTTTCCTAGATACTTGACATTACATACAAACATAAAGCACTAGTAGATACCAGGAGATGCTAACAAATACGAGCATGTATACAAATATACACATGCCCACACTATAATTTGACAGATACATAATAAGATCAACGATTGCAGCTCCTGCGATATAGATGAGAGCGGGGAAACTTATATAAACATGTGTATGCACGGATGAAACCTGTTCCATCACATAAATGCGCATGTGTGTATATAAGTACGTGGGACTGGTCATGCATGCACTTGCTTACATCAAACCATCAAAGCTTTAAGTAAAAATTCTGTTGTTAAAACAGTGATTCACACTACTCTACTCTATGTCTGCACACCTAGGTATATACCCTATGGCCTGTACATACATATCTTTCAAGTAAGGGGATATGTCATACCTGTAACAGGACCGATCCTGCAGACCACTTCCTAAGCAATTCTGTATGTAACGCCTTGTTCTGATCTTTGCAGCATTTGGATTCTTTGCTATTATATAGACATACGCTGTTTTCGGTATGGTTGCTTGGAACATCGTGGAAATAGAACACACCTATATATATAGGAATATGTACATGAATACACACGCGCCAGCGTCCACCATCATTTTTACATTACCATTGTACCTACTCCATTGTTAGTCTGGTTGGCATGGACACACACAATTATAGATGTAGTTGATTGCGCACAAAGTTGGTCCACCTTTATCGCATGATGGCATTTTGGACAGCAACGACAATTACTTTAAAGAGCATTCATGAGAGACATTAAAGTAGAAAGTATTATATGTGTGTACGCACGTATGTCATGTTTTTGATTGTTACCTTTACTTTCCTCTTCGTTTTTGATCAAACATTCTCTCATGGGTTGAAAATCGCTTTCGTAAATAAAATTCTATTGAGAACAAACAAATGTATCTGTTTAGTGACGATAACCATGATTACGAAAAATGTCACGTGTTTATACAGGTACCGCACACCTAAGCACTTATACCGCACACCTGAGCACTAACAGACTTAAACGAATGAATTTATGCATAGATCGTGTGCAGTCGAGCGTCAGTGTTACTTCGTTGCAGATACTTTACAAGAACGCGTGATTTTACAAGTTTTACGAATGGATATCCTATAATTAGGCACATACGCATGTATAAACTATAATGTATAATAAACATACTCCTCCCATATCTTCAAGCTCATGCAGGTCCAAGACATCTCTCATGTCGAGCGTATGCGTAGCGTTGTAATATTGATGTAGATTCCTCCAATCCGTGATATTTTCAAGTCTTGGTTTGCTAAATCCAAAATACCTATCATATTCTGTACATTAAATTTTTGAATGTATGACCATGAGTCTATAAGTAGATGTGAATACGGACATTAGCTATAAGTCGCCAATATTTCAAACATATGTACATGTATGTCAATGATGTGATACACTTTACAGAACATCTCACTCGTACAGACATATTCACCAATTCACTCAACATACGTCAGAACGGAGCGCAAACAATATGGTAAAGAACCCTATTGCATTCTCATACTTAACCAAGTTCATGTAAACATTTCAACACACATTCTCGTCAGCAAGCAAATACTATGAATCGTTTTCA
>JAWQFL010000013.1:181875-296909 GCA_033442365.1 Creolimax fragrantissima
GGAGGATATAGAGATTATGGACATACCATATGCATGATCACAATACTAAACCCGTGCAACAATCGAAACAGGTTCTAGCGTACGGCCAAGCCAATAGTGCATATAAGCTAATCCATTGGGGTTAGTGAAACCAAGGACCATCAACAAATTTAACATTTTCACGTAGCATCTATTATTTTCGCATGCCAGTATGTCACAAAGACGTTCAGGCAATGCAGCCCTCACCCATCCCTCTCACTCCAGCAACCGAAGACGTAAGTATCAGAATGCCTTAAACAAACAAAACCTTCACAACTTGTGCCGTTTCACATCTCTCAACTACGCTTCTTTCCTTCTTTCTTACTTTTCCCCTTTGAGCTTGTCATTTCATCCATGTCAGTATTTACTTTAACGACTTCCTCCTCACCGCCAACACTGGTCAATATAACGTAAATCTAGGCAAAAAGCAAACAAGGGACGTGTTAATGTCGAGAGCGATGTGTAAAACGAACGAACATCGTCATTGGTTGATTCTTTGTAAAAGTCCTGAAATTTTGGCCCAGAATACAAACTACCATAAACAAACCAAATATGCAGGATAGTAGGCAGCCGGGTACTGTTAATTATAATCAGCCCTCTTACTTTTACGCTCGAAAAAATTTACATTTTCACACTCATAATTTATGCCTTCTCCTAACGAAATGTGTACAAGTATTTCACATTACTTACGAGTGTATCATAACGCGTACAAGTAGGATATGTGTACTTTTACATAGCCCTCAACAAACATGAACCAGTGTGAATAATATAAATTATCACAAATATAGTACAAAGATGCCGCGCTTCTACCACCGAAGAGCAAGGTGGTGTTCACTACTGACTGCATTACACTAAATCAAGCACCAGCGAAACCCCGAAAAATCACATGAAGCTAAACATAAGCTAAACATGAATGTTAAGTGCTAGAAAATGGTTGTATTTAAATTATGAGAGATCGGGGATGAAGATGTATGTTCACCTACCACCAAGAAGAAGTTCACGAGCAGCATTGCAGCGCCAAAATAGATGGCATAGCTGTCGAAATTAGGGATAATATCAAGGCTGGAATGCTGTGGCATTGCGTTTGATATATATATATATAAATATGTATATATGGACGTATATATTTGTGTAACTGTACTGAATCTCTCGTCTATTTTACTACAATGGAGAGACTGTAAGTTCACATATGTGTTTGACGTATGTTTTATTCCTCTGTTTACTTCAACTTTGTGTGCAATCAAAGATCTATTTATAGAATCATGGATCGCTGAAATGGACATAAATGAGCGGATGCCTTGAACTGGGCACACGTGTATACATGAGTTTATGTACCCATGTGTACGCGTGTGTAGGCGTATGTGTGCAAGAACATGCATACATGTATATGCGTATATTGCCACGAATAGGTATACGTAAGTGTATTGCATGGTTTGGAGAGTGGTTGTGTGAGTACATACGCATATTACGTATACTTCGGTACAACTTTTATGACGAGTCTTGTACGTATTGACTTCAATACGAGAGGATATAGTAATATTCAAACAGTACGACCGAGGGCGTTTTCAAGAATTTTATCGATATTGATGGAAACACGCTGAATGATAGCATATGAAGATTTTTCGCTAGTACTAGTAGTCTTTACAGTGTTATGTGATCAAACGTCTGTAAAGGATAGGCAGGTACTATTGTTTGTACTCTCCATATTTATCGTAGTTGAACAGAGTTACATTGAATTCCAACGTTGTGTCTTTATATGACCGTTGTAGTTTCATGTAACTGGCATTCAACCGAAGACAGAAGACTCTTGAGCCCATCTCACCATACGTACATCGTACAATATTTACTTCTTCAGTCTGCAAAGTTCTCATTTGAATAATTGCTACTACCCTAAACTCTAAAGCACATGAAACGTGTTACCATTCTTGTTCAACCTAACATTGAGGGAGGCGGAGATGAGCACGTTAAACACGGTATTCTATGAGATAGGCAAGTATGCAATAATGTACTCAATATACCCTTAGATTCAAGTAATATTTTAATGTAGTAAAAAACTGTTCCTGATTTATACCTTATGGACTACTATGGTTGCGCTTAGATGCACTACTAAACACTCCGTTGCTGGTCAAGAAATCTATATTACAGGCAAAGAATCCATATTGTACATGCCGACTGGCAAGGCAAACACGGTGAGTTTAATCACACGCGCAATTAGTACTGAATGTCTAGGTGAACGTGCTTACTCGTTTAGTCCCGCTAAATCTTAAAAGCCAACATATGTAAGCAAGCACAAACAACACGTCCTGTCGAATGTAAGCAGAGGTAGACAGGCTCCCGCACGCGCACAGAAATGCAAAGACGTAGATGTGTGTATAGACCCACACATGTGCATGCGAGGGTACACATATCAGTACACTCTTTGTATGAAGCTGTAAAGAAAATGTAGGCTATATTACGAGTCAAAAGGGAGTTAGACGTCAAAAGGGAGTTAGAGCGACGTCGGATCGACGTTATCGCTCATCTGCAATTTCAGTCTATTTTAGGCCATTCATTAGCTTAATCTGTTTTTGGCGGTCTATGCAAGTTTGCACACATTATAAAGTCTGTGTACACATATATATCGTGCACAGGCACAAACACTTTAACACATACGTACATACATACACACGCACGTACGCATACGTGTACACACAAACACACAATCACTCCTATCAATATATATTTCTGTAATTTTATAGGGAGCGCGGTACGTTCGAGCGTGGGCCATTCTACAAAAAAAAAGCTACACATACACTCCATTAAAGCATTGGCCGCAAAAATGCATGCAATTGTTCTTTGCTAGGAATCAAAAAGTACAGTTCAGATGCATGTACGTGCCTACAGTATAAAAGAATAGTATATATGCTCAATTGTAGTCATATAATTGGGTTAGAATTTTGAGCACCATGTCTAGTCCCCCACCACGGCCGACTTCAAGGCCTTCGCAATCTAACATGCGAAAAACTCGCAAGAATAAGGATTCGAATATACAGGTACGACTGGTGATTACTCTCGTTAATTTATGTAAGTATACAAGTGTAATTCATATTATTATTACCATACTACGTGTTTGAGTATTAGATGTGAGTACATTTGTTGAATTTCCTTGACACTACGTCAACTTGTTTTTAGCGTACGTTAAGTGCACTGTATGAGTTTGCACGTCTATTTATCTAAGTGAATACTTTTTTTGATTATGATGTAGAATAGTGAGTGGTAATGAACAACCCATCAACCTGTCATGTTAACTGTTTGCACCTGTACCTGCAAAACCACATAGACTTACTACCACAGGCAATAACACGTGAACACAGCGTTACTTGTATTTGAAAAACCACGCAGACTTATTAGTACAGGCAACATTTTATGAACACATCATATGACCCATCTTAACATTGCGGATATACATGGTGTTTATGGCATTCAACCCTACTCAAACTCACATTGTAGCTGTCATGAACGCTTACATTCACTCAACGATCTACTTGTATTCGCATCCTCAACCTGTATTCAAATTTGTATTACCTTGTTATATCCCTTGGTTTTCTTGTCGTTATATCTATTGGTTTTCCTGTCGACACTGGACATGGACTATATGATAAAATGGAGGGCACTGTGTTGAAAAAATTTGACATATATATAACCGCATACAGATACACGGTGCGTGCACACACGCGTACATTCACAGGATTTTGGATGTTAAAGATTCATAACTAGGTCAGCGCGACCATTTCTTCCAAAAACACCTAGGAAAAGCACCGGAAATGCGTACTGGACGATCAGTTCGAGGCTATGGTGTTGGCAACTTCTGATAACGAACCCAAGTCACCAGATGCCAACCTGCGGTTTAAAAATGCCGTCAACGCTGTCGTAGCGGCCAATCGGTTCTCCACTCATGCTGTGCAACAGGTAATGCAGTTACGTGTATGTTGCTTATCGGAACATCTATGTATGAGTACATGAATTTATACGTATGAGTATTTACCGATTGCTTCTTGACTTACAGCAGTAGTGTAGCTCTGTAGAAGAAGTAGAAGAAGCAAACGTACTCTTAATATCCACACGAACGATATGAAAAATCAATTATGATATCATGGCAAATCAATCCTAAGCCCTAGCCCATCCGTAAAATGTGTTGAACATATTTAGATTGAGTATATGCAGACATGACGTGGTTTGTCTATAGATATGCGATATAACAATGAGTTGTTTTAGAAACCAAATGTATACGCAAGTGCCTATCCATGTTGTATTGTTGTATATACAGCTTCATGAGATGTCTCGATTGAATAGTCTTCCGTGCTTTTACACTCACACATATTTACAGACATACTCCTTAGTTCTGTACACATACAAACACAAGCATATATGTCTATACATACATCCATATACACTTACACCGACTCATGAACGCATAATTTGCCGCAAACCTACAAGCACAGTAACCTTGCCTTGGTCTTAATTTCTGTTCCGGTGCATATGACTTTGTGATATAATTGGTTTATCAAACAGCTTGAAATGCAGTGATAGATTCCAGTTTCCGTATATACACGAATACCCAGACCCACACCCCGACCCTACCTTAATACTCACAGTCATACTTCTCCAAAATAATGAATGTTCCAACCAACCCGCACACAACAAACCGTACGTATATTGCTTAGATTCCAGCACGAGCCTTCTTGCCATTGTCTACAGCACATAATCGTGCGAACAGCATCAACATCGTCACTGATGATCAGTTTTCCGAGGACTCTCTCAGTGGGAGCGACACTGACTATGAGGTAAAATATAAATAGTAGGGTTAACACACAACAGTATATGTGCAGTTCACATAATATCAATTGCTGAAGATCTGTCATCTATGTCGTTTTATATCTGCACATACGCACGCGTATCGAGGTGCATATACATCCACGTATACAAATACGTATTCTTACCTACTCATATATACACATATATAAGAACGTTTAAGAGGCAGTAAATAGTCATATGTCCGGAAACCTCTCAATGAAGTCAATATGTGCACACACAAACACACTCATGCTTTACACATTAAGGGCATGCGCTAATGTATTCGAAGGTTTATATTCTTGTGGATGTATATATGCATATAGGATTGTTTGGCTGATGCACACATTCATACATGCATTTATTAAACTTCATATATTGCCTTTTAGGATTATGCAGCCTTAAGTAGGGTCAACTCACAAACATCGACGGATTCCAATATCTCCCACCGCAAGTCCACGTTTTCTTCACTGGACCAGCCAAACACTTCTCGCACCTCCATACAGAAGGCATCTATAGTGTCTCCTCCGCTACCTAAAAGACCCGAATATTCCCCATATATCACATCGAAGTACAAGCCAATTGCACCCATACCCTCTCGTCCTAGTGTACATCGAGGATCGGTTAGTGAAATTTCGCTTGGCGAGGGTTTAACACCACGACCACAAGCGCCAAAGAGACCAACAACCCGCCCACACGTACATAGAAATGTGGTGGGTACAGTAAAGTCGTTGCCAGCGGTAATATATGCGTACTGTAAATTTTATTTCTGAGGATGTACATGTATATATGTGTGAGTATCATGTAGTCATTTTTTGTATGTCTTTGTGGGCGTGTTTGTATGCATGTATTTACATATATATTGTTCGGCATGTATGATATGTACTTAACCCACATTTTTCTCTGTTTGGTCTTCGTTTGCTTGTAATACATACACTGTCGCTTATAATATATTCATACTGCAAATTAAGTATATGTTCGTTTTCAGGGATGATATAGGTGCGCAATTATTTCCTCTTCGTTCTCATCGTGAGCATGCGCAATTCCAAACCCTTCAACTCTACCTAGCAACCAACACATGCATACACGTACACTATACAGGTAAAAGTATCGTCTTCAAGTGGCGTATCCAAATCACGAGCTGGGAACGTTGCGAAGACGCAGGCACCATTCTCGCCAATCTCGCTGTCACCTACACATACATCTACGTCTAGTACACCTGAATTAGCAACAGCCACGAACACACTTACACAGCATATCCCATCCGATGTAGTTACATGTTCACTTACAAGATCAACATCACACACTAACGCAAATGATATAACGCACTCTCCAAGTTCACAACGCCAATCACGCCCTACAGGACCTCAACCACATCAACACAAGTACAAGCATAAGATCACACGCAGTCTTAGTGAAGGGTCACTCGAGTTGCTTGAACGTACTTCTCATGAAATACACGCACGAAGACGCAACAAACGCGGAATCAGACATATTGGTAAGCGTGCAGATGAACATGCCCCTCCACACATATCCACTGTCATACCAACAAATCGCTTCCTGAGTCCACCCGGTGTACCTGAAAGATCATCGTCTACACCCACTTCGCCAGTGAAAAGTATGTATGTCGTCTGTATATGTCCATATATTTGTATACACACGTGTATCACGTATGCTTATATGTGCATCACGGAATGTGCGTACACGCGTGTATATATTCAATGCCGTCTAATGAACAATATACCCATATGTGTACGTTTATGTTGCCTATGTATTGAATGTATGTGTGTACGTAAACGTTATATATTTCTTTCGTACACTTATATTATGTATCTAGTATTGAGTTTGTATCGATGTTACATACATAGCTACTCAACGTTTATATCTATTCATAAATGTGCATGTTTTATTCTATTGATGCACGCCACAACCGTACGTAACATAAACTACATACATGTACATACACATTCAATGGTTCGTACACATGCTAACATACATAGGAAATAGAAATAGAGCCAATACTACTACGCCTTCTGCAATAGCAGAACATCACACATGGAAGGTTAAAAGGACCGGTATTGGGAAGACTTGTGTGACATGTGGTACTCTTACAGTAAGATCGGCCCTAAAATGTACAGTGTGCTTCAGATATATTCACGAACGCTGCATATCAGTCACTGGGGGATGCTGGGGCGTAGGTAAGCGTATGTATGTACGCATGTGTACATGTTTATTTATATATACAAATATATGATCTATGTGAATTTACTTACAAACCGTATGGTGTCAACGGAACGGTACACGCAAATGTCAATTGCATACGAATTATTTCAGATGGATTGGCATTGGCTGTATGTTTGCCACTGGGAATAATTGGGTACACAAATAATTGTGCATATATATGGGTTAAGCATGTGACAGTGCTTGTCAAGTCATTCATAGTCCGCCCGATGAAAGCGTTTATTTGAAAGCTGTGTTCTGTGTGTGCCAAAATTGGCATGTTCACAATATCTGAACAGAATGCGTAGTGATTATACCGATGAAAATTCTACCGTACAAACGTATATGTATATATGCATAAACACATGACATGTATGTACACATAGGCAGCTAAACTACATTTCATACAATTACATATCCGCATAAGTATGTGTATATCCATAGTACGTGACAGTACGTTCTGTTTGATAATTGTGATACATATCAGCATATTTAGATTTCTTTATTGGTTGATCTGTGTGGAGTGTGTATGTGAATCTGTGAACGTGATTGAGTAGTGTAAGTCTGTTTACGGACATTTATATATATTGACATATACGTGTGTGTTTGTATGGAAGGCACTGTTTCAACAAGTGTATTTATGCCTGTAGCATTTGCTCATATACCTTACTATAGGAGGAAGACATCCAGCTCTAACTGGGAGGCATCATGCATTCGTTATGACTACATTTGTTCAGCCTACCTTCTGCCTGGTCTGCTGGAAGCTGGTAAATGATGCAACATAATACAAACATATAGACACGCGTATAATATATATATATACATCCCTCTCCCTTTGAATGTACATAGATGAACAAATATATACGTATCTATCATATCGTTCATGCACGTATAAACACATACACCGCGTTTAATGAACTGTTTTCCAATGTTACCTTCTTGTGCGTCTTATCACAGTAATGAGTTCTTTTACTCAAACGCATTTCTGACAGTTCGAACATAGTTAAATTGTGTTTAAACGCTTACCGTTTTATTCGTGAATATACTTTTGACACCATATCAGTGCAAGGGGATTGTCGACCAAGGAGAACGATGTCTTGGTATGATGATATTCACGTTCGCTTACTTTGGAATTGCTATATTTGTATTCATGTATGTATTTCGAACGGTACGGTATTCATGCCTGTGTACGGTTTGCTGGTTTATATTTAGTCGATTGTTGTTTACATTCTGCTGGTATACATTTGTACTGTGGACTCCTTTACCTCTATAAAGCTCATACGTGCTGTGACATGTAGTATTGTTTATTGTTGTACAGATTTGTTAGATATATGGTGTCTGTGTATCTGCTTTCTTCGCAGTACAGGTACATTGAATACTAGATGTGGTGTCTTTGTATCTGTTTACCAATGCATAACCAAATATATCTTACGTTACTTTCTTTGCTGTATAGAATGTCCGTATACTGTACACAGGCATTGTCGTATGCAAGCGCCGCCCACGTGCACGGTTGTTGAGTCGCTTAGTATGATGAAAGGGAAAGGCTCAATAGGTATCACATTTATGAATGAGTGTATATGTGGTGATATGTGCATGTGTACACCATATGTGTGTGCATTTGAGACAGTCGCTGATTCTCTCATAATGATTACCTTCGATAGACGCTATCATAAAAGGACAAGGAATTGGAAACTTACCAATCACAGAAGTAATAATCAAGCAAACAGATTTCCATAGATGAGTGTACATATATATGACACATAAACCTTTCTGAATATTTGTACATAATGTGTACGTATACAGATTTTGTTTTCATGTATCGTTTTGCCACCACCTATCTATAATGAAGTGAATGAAAACTGATAAAAGACAGTAAAACACCCGCAAACACCCATACTCACAAACACTCCACCATACATGGCACATATACATATATATGATTATCGTACGCATGAGCACACGTAAGCGAATCCAGTACAGATAATACGCAAGGCATATGCGTAAACAAAGATTCTATCGTACACAAAATCGTGCAAACATGTTACCTGCAAATGAAACAGGCAGGTCTCTTCGTGCGGATGGATATATGGCACATTACCCTGTTGTATTGATACCTGGGCTATGTTCCAGTGGTCTGCTTGTTCAAAAGTCCGAGGAGAAACCTGGATGGGAGGTATGCCTGTAGCATATACGCGTATGTGTACTTGTGTAAATATATATCCTCACAGCTGTTGACATGCTTTGGTATTGGTTAACGTCAATGTGCCAGTATTCCAAATGTCTTTGAAATACTCCCATGTTGATGTGTGTTGATTGCTTCAAGCATT
This sequence comes from Creolimax fragrantissima, assembly GCA_033442365.1. Taxonomy (NCBI): domain Eukaryota; class Ichthyosporea; order Ichthyophonida; genus Creolimax; species Creolimax fragrantissima. Next base: position 191,271 of record JAWQFL010000013.1, read on the forward strand.
TCGGGTGGGTCTCTTTGTAAGTGCACTGACGTATTCAGCTTATTACATTACCTTCTGTTTGATCATATGTACGTGTGTGTATAGGATACCCGTCTCTGGCTTAGTATTAATAAACTGGGCGGATCAACGCTCTTCAAAACAAATGATGTCACCAACATCAGTGGTATGTACCCAACGATATACGTACAGGTGACACACGCAACAAAAGTACACTCGTACACATTACACAAAGAGAGACCGACTCACACGCATAGGTACAAGTTTCGCACTAACAAGGACAAACTGAAAAACATTAATCAACAATGTAGATACAATGTCGCTCTCCCAAGCAGCCGCTGCGCAACGAAATACCTGGTTGAGACATTTATGTCTAGATCAGGGCATAGATGATCCACCCGGTATCCAAGTTAGACCGATGGAAGGAATAGATGCGGTGGACTTTCTTGAGGTACATACATATATCGTAGATATGCGTGCGCTGATGTTATATGTGGTTTATGCACAATCTACATCTCGTATTGTGTCTACGTTATCCTCCCAGTTAACACAAAACAAACGAAATCACATACTTCTTTTGTTTGCTATTAGCATATCTAATTCTTATGCAAATTATCAATTCGTTCTATTACGTGTTTGCGTGTAAAAATTATATATGGGTGCATTTATGTACGTGTACGTTTGCATGAATGTAATGTATTCAGCCTGGTGCATTGACAGGTACAGCATCGTATGTATTCAGCGAAATAATTGAAGAACTGCGCTTTGTCGGGTATACAAATTCAAATCTCGTGGCCGCTCCGTACGATTGGCGCCTAGCCCCGTGTGTTTTAGAATGTAAGTTGTGCATATTACACACTGATCATACATCGTGCTTCATATGCGCATCACAACTTCCATCGCAAATGCACAATCACATACATAGCATATTTACACTCAATACTACTATTAGTGCGTGTCCTCATACGCATACCCTTTGTACGCCTAGTACCACCCACAGCTTTTGGGGTCAGGGCGAGTGTTTTAGGGGTGTCACATCAAATTCAAAGATTTTTGGCAACAAGTGGGTAACCACACCAATACGATAGACGTATCCGTCAAGTTCTTAGTCATACTAGCACAATCGCAAGCATACTTCCACACATTGATCCGTAACTACTTGCACGCACACAAACATGTCATGGTACACAGCGCGAGACAAATACTTTACGAATTTAGCCAACACGATTGAAGAGCTGTATGAAACTAATAACCAGACACCCGTAATTATATTTGGACACTCGATGGGAGTGTCGTGCTCTACATATTTCCTGCACTTCGTTAAACAGCAGCGCGGATCGGACTGGATCGATCGGCATCTGCACATGTTTTTTGCAGGTATTACATATTTATATATTGTGCGTGTATGTTCACCGTGATTGTATAGAGGAGCGCCCGATATAGTATACCTTGACCTACGCATACAAACTTCACGTATACCAACAGACACATACACAAACGACAAGATGTACACTCTTTGAATCATTCACTCTCGCGAGCTTGCATGCACGCATACATATACCTACACAGCCGGAGGTCCCTGGTTAGGTGCATATAAAGCGATCAAGTCAAGTGTAGTAGGAGAAGACTTTGGTTTGCCATTTATCAACAAATCTGAAGCCCTCCTAATGTGTCGGTCTATGGGAAGTACAGGCTGGTTGCTGCCACGTGGGCCGTTGGTGCGCAACCAGTTTATCTTTGTACGTGAGGAAGGTACATGGATAGTGGGTCCTTTCATCAGTACATTATTACCTGAGGCGGGGGTATGTTGTTGTGTACATGTATGTGCTTTTGAGATTTGTCTTTGCTTTACAGTCGCATAGAAGACTGCTATTGGTAGCTTGCGTTCTAACTTTATTCTTGCTGAAAGTACGTAGGCCAGTTTCATGTTTGTGTGTTTATATTAAACATGTCGATATGTATGTGAGGTGTTTCTTGACCTGTGGCGTGTGTGTGGTTTGATATATATACATGTGTATATTTATTATACGTGTGTACAGGTGCACCTATGTCTGCATTGTTCTTTTTCTTACTAGTAGTGAAGGACACTTTCTTTTCTTACTAGTAGTAAATGACACTTTCTATTTCTTACTAGTAGTAAATGACACTTTCTTTTTCTTACTAGCAGTGAAGGACACTTACATGTATATATGCAGTATTCATTATCACGTATTTTAAAAATCCTAAATCACATACAAAATACAGGTGCAGCTAGATGATACTCTCACCTTACATGGCCTCTATGGTAAGCATTCATTTAAAACAAAAGCTGATAGAAAGAAAGGTACGTACGTATGGACGAAACAATTCCAAGTTGCATCTGCTTCCGCCTCTAACCCTGTCGGAGACGAAATCATGAAATTTGTTGTTAAAGTGGGGGGCAACGTTATAGGTATTTGTATTGTATGTTGAATATATATATATATGCTTGTGTGTATACAAGTAATAGAAAAACAGCGTGGTGAAAACATCTGAACTTCAACAACAGTATTATGTGTAACGTGTGTATATATATGTGTGTATGCGCAAGTGAGACCGTGTGATATTGCTTGTATGTTTAAGCATATGCATGTAATAGTCTGGTCTACAAACTCACATAGATGAAATAGGTATATATTAAATGCATACATTAAATACGCACAGGTTCAGCTACTATTTTATTAGAAAATTTCGTATCGGAGGCCCATTCTGTAGCAAAAAAAGTAGATCTTATCGTACCCAACGATAACAAAGATGACCCCTCCTGTATAGTGGGTGACCTTTTAATTCAACTTCAATTCTCGCCTGCCACCAATATCGATACGAATGTGCCAGATTTTGTATGTGGTTATGTGTATGTGCAGATGTGGTGGATTTTTCAAATTTATATATTTATTCTTCTGTGTGTAAGGTGATGTTTCATGTGTTTGTGTATACGCATGATATAGATGTCCTTATTGATGTCGAAGACATCCAACAAACTTCCTAGCTGTTTTCAATCCTACAGTCTCGTTCTGTTACTACTTATATTGTGAAGCCGTGGCACCTACCTACTATAGTACTCCTTAATGGAACAGACTCGCGAACGAAAATATTATATAGACGCAAATTCATGCATGCTTTATTTTGACAGAAAACCAAAAGGAGAAAAGGGAAAACGTTGACATACAAAGTTCGCTCAGACTGGAAAGATTTTCTGACGGAATCCGCCGCACATGCTGTAGTTTCCTCGTGGGAGGTATGATATATATACACACATATGTGCATGTTTTCTTGTATGTGTGTATGTATGTTCGGGTGCACGTGTTAATAGTGGGTAGTGTAGTATGCCAACATTTCCCGGTCAGTATTGCAGTGTGCCAACAATCCCTAGTTGGGATTGAATATACTTGCATATCTTACTTGTTCATTGTCTGCCACAGAGAGACTACGCCAACGACCCTCTCCTTCAAGATTGGGCTCACCCACCCCCTGTTCCGCGACTTCTAAATGTGCATGGTATAAACCTGCCCACTGAAGCAGGTTATGCTTTCCGAGTTAAAACAGAGGTACTTCATACAGCTGTGTGTTCATGACCACATACGTTAGGATACGCATTGAAGAAAGTTATATATTTTAATGCACGTGTAGTTTTGTGCGTCGCGCGTCTATGTCGTTTTTGTATTCCATAACGTATAGTATCACAGGTACGTACTGGATATATGTACAGGTTCTATTTAAACGTAGTACATGCACGTTTATTAGTTCATGTGGATGTGCACGTGTCAGGACGAACCACTATCCCGCATGTTTTTCTCCGGATGTGTAGTCTTTTCGGATAAACGTATAAGTGTTACTGCATTGAGTATGAGTATGTATATATCAGTTCCTGTTTCTTTACATATTCGCGTTTCTTATGTGGTTCACACACATGCGCATACATGGTTGTGTCTCCAACCGTCCTATATTTAACATATTCGACTGCTGAGTTCGTCTTAAACCTAGTTATTCAACTGTATATTGTTTACATTTTCCACCATTTGCAGTAAATAGTGACTCATATCCTCGCTCCTGATATTGTGTACACATTAACGTACACATACGCCACATCCACACTTTTCATATTTGTATTCAATCCGCAGCTGTGTATATGTAGCTGAGCATAAATGTTTGTCTTTTATAGTCAAATTCGTATGAACAACATAACTTATCATAAGCATATGAATTCAACAGTCCATAAACAGTTGTTTGTTCACAAAGTTTAAACTAGACAACAACTTCAAGAGTACGACGCATAAGTGTGTAAGCGGAATAGCCTATGAGAATAAATATACGTTCCAAAGCGCAACAAAGCACCAAGACCCACAGGTGTGCTATATTGTGTGACTCTGTGTGTGCACTGTTTATGAAGGTGCGAAGTACTATCCATGATTGAGCAGGTGATAATGCCAGGCCTACATCGTTATTATACTGTTTTACAGACACCAATCATGTATTGTATACCACACCATTCGTGTATGGATTCATATATATATATATATATATATATATACATGCAAACAAACTCCAGCAAAATGCTCCCTTCTCGTATCCTTTTTGCACTTGATTCCAGCGTCCAACTTATATTTACGGAACAATACTAGTAAATACTCGAGTTACCCCTACAATCCGTCTGTGTTTTCAATAGTCAGCTCCACACGCAAACATTGCGCACTTAGTTCTATCTCTGGTTCCATTCTCGGAAGCAGTGATACTTCTTGTATATTAAACATTAAAGGTTCTCTGGCATGTAAACGTAATTTTCCAGACGAAAAGTTGCAACGTACAGCATTGAGAACCTGATAGCCTTTCTGACAGACATTTATTCACTTACGTACGTGCTGACATGCAAGTAGTAAAGCTGCTCTTCAATAAACACTTTGCATCGCGATTTTAGATTCCTATAAGCGGGGATGGAACGGTTACATACCAGTCTTTGAGCTTCCCCGAGAATTGGACACATGGATACGAAATCCAAGTAGAGTCAGTCGAGTTTGACAAGATGGAGCATAGAGAGATGCTGGCTGATCCCAGACTAATAGGGCTACTAATAACAAAAGCTTGTGATAATACTAGTCCTACAAAGATGTAGGTACATATGTACATAAAATGCGCAAATAAAAGCATACTTTAATCGAGATTCCTATTCTATGAACTAGACAGTATTACAAATACTTCACATCCAATCTGCAGAGATTGATAGTACTGCATATACAACTTGCATCTAATCTGCAGAGATTGACAGTACTGCAAATACAATTTACAACTAATATGCAGAGACTGATAGAAAGCAATATACCACCTCCATGGTAGAGGTAAAGTTAATCCACATATTCTCCCAAGAAAATGCTATTGTGAGGATCTTTTACCAAGTTACGGTACAGCATGAACAGTTTAGGGGTGTGGGGCTTGTGACCTACACTGCTCCTGGGCATAAACATGGGTACAGATGTGTACAGCTAAATGAGTAAGATGTACGCGTAAAAAATACATAGCCTACAGTTTTAACACATAGGTCCATACGCAAGGCCCATCTGTCTTTATCATTCAGCAACATAGATCGAGCGGGATACGTACGAACAGAAACAGAGAGTGGAAAAACGTCAAACTTACAAAATGGAGCAGTATAATGGAGAGAAAGCAAGAGTGACTTCAGAGAGCGAAAGACAGCAAGAATGAGAGATATGCAGCAAGAGAAAAAGTGTGTGTGTGTGTGTGTGATATACAAAGACGGAGAAAAAGAGTGTTAAGAGAATGAGAGAGAATGAGAGAGTGAGAAAGAGTGAGAAAGAGAGAGATAGTCAGTGAAATATACACACAAATATAACGAGTGAGAAAGAGAAAGTGTGTGTACATGCGCGCGCGCGTGTATATATATATATATATATATGTGTGTGTGTGTGTGTGTGTGTGTGTGTGTGTGTGTGTGTGTGTGTGTGTGTGTGTGTGTGTGTGTGTGTGTGTGTGTGTGTGTGTGTAGTGTGTGTGTGTGTGTGTGTCGGTCTTTGTGTTTCTGTTTGTGTGCGTGTTTACATGCGCTTATACAAAGAAAACTGGGCCTTAGCACACTAAACCACCCTAACAACACATGTAAACTACCTCACTCGCCCATAGCAACACACACGTATACCCACGCGCTCCTATCATACCAACATACTTCAGAATCGTACACACGTTCGTGTACAATGGCGCGGGTTCGATTTGTCGCTGCCCAAGGTCAAGCAATACTTCCTACTTACAGGGTTTGCGCAATGGCATTGGGACTGAAGAGTTTGCATAATTACACAGTCCACACTTCACAACAACGTACGAATGCTTCTTCTTCAACACACAAACAACCGGAGGAATCCATAAATACTCCAGAGCACTATGATGTTGTTGTGGTTGGCGGGGGTATGGCAGGAGCGGCAATGACATGCGCTCTAGGTAAGATGATGCAATTGCACACTACTGTGAATATATACGTAGATAAAGTAGCCAAGACATTAACACTCATCTCATGTAGCATAGGATACATGTCAATAGTAGTTGTACTGTACCTTGCTCGCTTGCACTCACAATGCTCACTGACATAACGCCACAAAAGCTGAGATCCTCAAAGCTGTTTTCATTTGCGCAAATCCAAATATTCAGCAACCCATTTCATAAAAGTTGTAACATCCTATTCACAAGCAGTACATAAATACTGTACTCGTTGTCTCAAACTTCCAAGTACACGGAGTATGAAAAGCTCGTTTTCAAAACTATTGTTCGGTGTACTACGGAACTAACTCCTGTTCACGTTGTCTTTTTAGGTGCGTCTAGTTCACTTAGACATTTACGTGTTTTAATGCTTGACGCTGCAAAAGGCCCTCCAAAAATGCCCGAACGGAGTTCGTCTTACAGCAATCGAGTCGTGGCGCTAAGGCCAAGTTCTGTAGATTTGCTTGACAGTAAGTATTTTTTTTTCTTTTGCCCTTTCGCAATGCAGTGATTCTTGTGGTGCGTGAGTGAACATAGGATATACGAGTGGGATGTCTGTGTATTGTATAAGCAAATGAAATTCCATCTGATGCACATACACTCACATGCTCATGACACACAACTCTCGCTCACACGCTCATTGTACACATACTCGCGCACTCATACACTCCTCAGACTCCCTCAGACTCAATATCCACATACCCACACGTTCTTCTATGTACGCATATGAACTCTTTCACTTACAAATCACTATGCAATAACAAACACGACCTATACAAACTCATACATGCACTACCTTATTCGTATATACATTTCTTTTCGTTTCGTCTGTTCCCTTTGTTGTCTTCGTGCTCTTTAGAGCTCGGAGTTTGGAGTTGTATTGAAAATGTTCGTGCGCAGCCTTATCGGAATATGGAGGTATGTTCACACGTGTGAGCATATATCTATTGCTAGTCATTCGTACTTACAGTTTACACTGCCATATATCTAACAACGTCTCTCGTACGTCATTTCTCTTATGCTAGTTTGCATGGAACGGCAATTCGTAAAAACAGCAATACCTCACTCACATACTCACAGACCCGCACATGCGCACAGATATGCATATCAGAAAATTCCTGTTTTAATACACGTACAATAGTGCTCATATCAGTGTTTTGATTTTCCTGTTGCAGTAACCGTTTTCATTCAATTCACTCTTGAATACTCGCATCCCACGTACTCACAAACAGAGAGACTGAGATACGAGATATATATTCTATAAATACTATACATAGATGTACCACCCGCCCTCACATATACATACATATGGAATGTTTATCACTCTCTGATTGTATCTATAGCACTGTTTTCATATAAATTATATGTTACATACAAATACATGTGGTCGCACATACATGCGTGCTATATATAAACATAAACACAGAAAAAACAAGCTGACTGCCGAATACATATCCACCCCCTTTCCCACCACGTTAATAACACGCATGCATATATACAAATATTATCACACAAACACACGTACACAAACCAGGTGTGGGACTCAGTTAGTGGTGGTTCGATCGAATTTAACGCTGAAGAGGTTGGTCGCGATTTCTTTGGCTACTTGGTAGAAAATGACCTTATTCAAGCATCCTTGCTTGCAAAAATAGACGAGTATAAAAACGTTAATACGACATATGGATCCAAGGTGTCTTCGTTCGATTGGGTATGTTTTGTTTGTCTGTAAGTGTGTGTAGTGCCAGGGGTAGAGACAGGGCGCACGTAGGTCCCGTATATGTGCCTTTGTTTGTCGTTGTTACTATATGCGTATGCATTTTTGGCGTAAATGTGTATACATGTAGGAAAATGGAGCCTTTCTCAATGTATACACAAATCACATTATAACTGTGCAGAAACACTATCCATATAGTAACATGAACGAACACACTCACGTAAACACAGGGAGATACCGAAACTAACGAGAGCGCCGTTATCACTCTAGAAGGGGGTAATAGTGTAACCACGCGGTTGGTAATTGGTGCCGATGGTGCCAATTCTTTTGCCCGTAGGAGTGCTGGCCTATCGCATGTTGGATGGGAGGTGTGTGTTTATGATGTGCAATTATTTTAAATACTTTATTTGCACGATCACAATCACTGTCAACAGGGATTAGCAATGGCTGCTCTTCCTTTGGTGAATTGTTTGCTTTTACAAAGTTTACAAGTTATGGTATTCAAATAGAATCGTTATCCTGGAAGTACGACTTGATGGTGTTCATATTTATGTCAACAATATGCTTGACTGTTGACCCGATCGACGGACTTTAGATATCTGTGAGGTACAGACGACGCACTTGCATGCGGACTTCACATATATATGACGAATGTTTATATCGAAATGTTTATATTTATCACTTTACTAACTTCCAAAACCGTTTCACAAATCCAGTACGGGCAATGGGGGGTGGTTGCCACAGTCGATATTTCAACTACCGGTGCAAATAACACAGCTTGGCAGAGATTCCTTCCTACTGGACCTGTGGCTGTGCTTCCCGTACGTCTGCCTTTGTTTATGTATTTCTTTGTCTACGTGGGCAGTGCCTATATAATGACTTGACGGTTTATGCAAGGAACAATCCACATTTGTCATTTTCTGGTATACACGAACCATATGCACATTCACATTACACCTTAACTCCGTGTTCCACTTATATTTTCTATATAAGCAAAATATGCGCAGCATATTCTCGCTTCCTATACACAAGCGTGCACTTGCAGAGTTCACATACTTTGCATATGCGATCGAACAATTTGCCAAGCATTCTGTAGACGCAGCCATATGCATTCCTTCTTCTAAATATAACGAACACAAACATACATATCCTCATGCATATGCGATGATAGCTTACAGACACCAAAAGTTCGTTAGTGTGGTCAACAACCCAACCTATAGCTAAACAGTTGTGTGCCATGACGCCAGATGACTTTGTACAAGCACTCAACACAGCCCTTACAGAAGATCCGGACCAGATGTTTCCATTCACCGAGGTACATACGTAACATATGTTGCAAGTATATGCAATCTCATAATTTACGAGTATAGGCAATCTCACGAACGCGCCCGTACGATCTCAGTCATACGTACCCACTCATAAGTACCTACCACGTACATGTTCACAGATGACGGCCCATTCTATGCTTCGAAAAAGGTCACCCTCACCTCCTATGGGCGCACCCCCGGTACCAGTGAGTGTGAGTGAGAAGAGTAGAGGCATGTTTCCTTTGGGGTTGGGACATTCCAATCACTATGTTCGTAAGAGATTAGCGTTAATAGGGTATGTATTTGTGTGTTTGATGGTTGTAGAGCAATATTTACTTTTGAATAAGTTGAGTTCTTTATGTTTTATTTATGGTGTTCTATGTGCCTTCAACTGTGTGTTGATGAGTTGGTGTGTTGATATGTACATACCTATGCGACGGTATGTGTGAAAGATATGTGAACTTATTTTCTCCTGATAGTTTAATCTATATGATAACGTGTTTGTATTGAATTTTGTTACTCTGTTTTGAAATAGACTGTATTGAGCGAGTGCATATCCTCTGATATTAACAATTGCGTGTGCACACATCGCAACATTTTTGCAATTTACCATTGTGCTACAGAGATGCCGCACATCGCATGCACCCACTAGCTGGACAGGGCGTAAATGCTGGTTTGGCCGATGTTTTGGCAATGACAGAGAACATCGAAAATAGTGCTAGTGTGGGCGAAGATATTGGTAAATTTGTGTACACGTCCTTTTTGATATCCGTGTGTTTGTGTTGTGTGGTGGGGTAGATTTTACCAGTCCGTATTTGTCTGCTCAATGATGCAATGATTATATATACACTTTTAAAATTTGATGTTTGCATGTACGCAAAATACATATACGCTCAGGGGGGATCCACCAACTGCTACACTACGAGTCTCAGCAGCAGGCAACCAACGTGCCTTTGCTAGCTGCGACGGACGCACTCAAACGTCTGTTTTCGTCGGATTTCGCACCGTTGGCCATTCTAAGGGGTATCGGCTTGAATACTGCAAATGGTTTGACACCATTGAAGGTACTATATGCTTATATGTGTGTAGTTCCGTTTGTGGGGGAGGGGGGGGGTATGTGCGTGTGTGCGTGTGTGCCATTTATCTAGCACAGACGACTTTCTGTGTATTTTACTTTCGAAGCGGCTTATACATGTACGCGTATGTGTGTTGAATCCATCTTATGCGTACTTCTCTCTCTTACCATGCAGAACTCCCTAATGTTGAAAGCAATGGGTCTTTCGTAGGTTGACCGTGGTGGTTCAAAAATACTCTGAATATCTTTCCTTTTCAACACTGATATAGTAGTCTTTTAGGATGTAAATTAGGATGGCAAATATTAAAAAATCAAAAAATTCTTACGTATGTCTTGATAAGAAAAAAGTTACATTCTGATTGTAATACTGGCTTTTAGATGTATACACACATATTCTTGAATCCAGCCTATACCTCTCTCTCGTATCATACAGAACTCTCGAACGATGAGGGTCTTTCATAATTTGACCTGCGAATATACTTACCGTATCTTTCCGCTTCATTAATATACTTCTAGGATGTAAACTCATTTACGATAGCAAATACTAAAAATCGAAAATCAAATCTTAAAGTTGTTTGATAAAGAAAAACATTAATATATCAACGCTTAGACGTCTTGTTAAAAAAATAATACTTAGTTTAGAATCAGACTACTTGGCTGGTACGCTTGATTTTATCATTGTTGATTACATTATTTCCCACGATACCGCATACACCATTATGGCGGAGTAGTTCTTTACACATGTATCCTTTTAATTAATTGTGTCTGTCTATCAACTCTATCCCATAATACAATACATCAAAAGCAGCGCTCCTTAAAAAACATTAGTATAAATTTGTTCAGCTTCCTCTGAACATATGTACACATGTAGATAAACGAGCGTGTTTGCACGCATATGTTGTTGTTCATATCCACAACAATATAATCTTGCCATATACATATGTTGTCGGTTTACGATACCCTCAACAAAATCAGTAATTATACGTTTGTTGGCCAAACCGGCTTATCTTTCTCAAAGCCGATTAAGTCGTCGCGCGATTCGGACGTAACCACTGGGTGAACAAATGCATACGATGAGTATAGTTCAAGAAAAACTAGAAGTAGTGCGTACATAAGGGTGTATGTTGCTACGATAAAAATTAATGACTTATATGCGTATAGGTATGGCGATGTGATTCTCAGATGAAATGTATGAAATATTTTTCTCCTTCCGCATCTACCTGCATGCATCTGTCACTTTCACTCGCTTTACTCATTCACAAGCACGCCGGCCCACTCATTCACTCACCACTCTTCCACCCTCACACAAACACTCACACACATTCACTGATATACATACATACATACATACACATATGTACATACACGCAGAGACATAGGAGCTCGAGGAGCTCGTACTCACAGAAGCATCCCGTGATACAATCGCTCACTAATATCCATACACGAGGTACCTTCATATCCATGTACATGTTCACATCCACAATCATGCATGAATACATACCACTGTCAGCGTTGGGATCAAACGCAGTACCCATTTGCTCAGCCACTTTCGATTGAAGAGTCTTAAGATAAAAGACGGTGCGGTGGTGTGCAAACGCTTTGGCATGACTGACAAACCTGATTTAAAGCGTATAAATCAGTTGGATTTCTTATACAACAACATAGGATAGATAAAATACGCAACGGAACCTATTGAGTGCAGACGAATAGTAATTAAACATGCGCAAAACATCAAGTTATTGAATGTTATCGTCCGAAAATTATCTACGGATAGGAACTGCCAGGACAAGGTTCAAATGTCGCACACATAAACAAAAATACATACACCCATAGAACGTGTGCATGTACCAGCGACATATGGACAAGCGTACAATAACATTGTAATATATTACAATACACGTGGCCTTCAAGTCACATGATGAGCACGCAGATATAGAACAACACGCACAGTAAGTATGCGTACACATATACATACACACATAATCATACTTACTAGCAGACAAACGCACACATACAGACACGGATATCACAATATTCTCTTATTCTTACATACAGCTAATGACTGCTTGCCGATCACCGGTATCAGCGCACTTGACCGGAGAAGTATCAGAACAGTGTCATTGCGCACAATAAAGCATTTACATTGTGTGCAAGATCGTGCAAACATGTATAATATCATACATATACTATGTACATACTTGGCAGGCTCTACATCCGGAGGGTCAACAAGATCCCAGTATTGCCCATCCTCAAACAACAGTACACTGCGTCCAACATGTTTAAATCGACCAGGTGGAAGCGTCCGGACTATGTCCATATAGTTATTTACGCGTATGGTGGGTGGGAGTTTCTGGTGGATTTCCTGATTGTGGAAAGAGACTGAGTGTCGCGTATGCCGTACATACATGCGTGTCTCTATCAAACGCGTGTCGTACGTTCAGACATTTCGTACACGAAAAACTATTACAAGTAAGCGCGACAAATACAAATTATGCAAGTGTCCAACGCAAATTATTATGTCAAAAGAGAGTCAACTTTCACAAAGGAATGACGTCAGCAAGTACACGAAGATCACATAACGACAACCACAGCCACCTACAAACTATGCACTAAATATGATAGCAGAAGCACTCACAATCGTACTTGTATGTGTATGTACCTTCGCACTCACATCCAGGACAATGCGTGGACATCCAAATAGAGTCAATCCAGTAACTTGAAACCCCTTGGCACGCAAGTAAAAACTCGCAATGATGGCCACAGCTGCGCCCAAACTATGTCCAACAAACCTCACAGGGCGACCTTGGTCAATAAGAGGTAAACAATGTTGAAGCAACTCCAAGGCCGCGGTTTGAAAGCCTGTGTGTACGTCTACATTCAATACTGGATCATGTGTGACTGAGTACGAGAGATCCAATAGAAGCTGCGATGTATTGGAATATTCATGGAACAACTTGTAAAAATACGCTCGTGTGTGTTTAATCAGGATCAATGGAGGTGTGTTGTTGGTAGTTGTTTAAAGCGACGACAATTTGAATGTGAATGTTAGTAATCAGAAAATCATGTGCTGATGTGTGCATTTGTGTGAATTGTATATTTTCAGAAATATAGTTTTCACTACTGAAACTCACGTTATACAAACGTAGCTCAAACCCATGCTCGTAACGGAATATTATTTACATTCGCTGTTGTTATCACTCCGAATGCGCGATGTATCACTTCGTCTCTTTGTCATAAACAACTGTACGTTTTATCCAACTTCCACGTTAAATTCTCGTCTAATCAAATTGAGTTCACTTTGTACCAAGCCCATTGATTGACAACAAAAATACAAACACACAAGTACTCATATGCAAAAAGTACTTGGATACATGAATCGTATGTCATACATGTTTAAGCTTCAAGAAATCGGTTCCGCGTATGACAATTAACTGTTCAAGAGAGTTCCCTAATGTACGTGAAGTCGTTCCGGAGGATATATCCGGTGACATCGCAGATTTTTCAAGCGTTTTTGTCGTTGATTTTGTTTTTGCGCACGTACGAGTACGCTCTGTAAATTTGTGTGGGGATGGATGCGCAATGGGGGAGATATTTTTTGGCATGAATATCTCCTGTACACCGATACGAAAACTATGCATAACAAAGTGCAAAACAGCAATAACGTAGATACAAAATATCTTCACATCCACAACCCTGGGCGAACACATACACAAGTGCATGGAGATGACTCTTTATTTTCGTATGTTCGCTGTACATAAACATGAACAAGCGTTCGTGTGTTAAACGTTAAACAAACGGGCACACGACTCTCCACGTATGCATTCAAACTTATTTTGACTTATATGCATGTGCTAGTCGTGTGTATATTCATAATATGTGTATCGTGTGAGTACTGTGATTGTGTTTCTTAGGTAGCTTGATGAGTTTGTTGCGATGTTTTGTGTAAGGGTGGAGTGTTTTGAATGGGTACGTTTGTGTGCATACGTTATGTTTGTCGACAGGCAGCATACACAACAAACATATTGTTACATGCAGGATGCAATCCACCTCGCGTCTCGGTTATATTTGTACGCCACTCTTTGAAGTTTCGTCCATATAAAACCAGGCCATATACATACGTTGCATGCAATGTGCATATATCACTTGCAGATGTATATACTCCCATGTACGAAAAACATGACACATATGAATATAACCTTGTGGGGATGCTGCTTGGTCCTCACCAAAATCATCAAAGTTTGCATTCTTCTGCACAGAGATTCCGTCAGTATATATAAGAGGGACTTCACAGGATGACTCTGTCATTTACGTGTGCGAGTCAGCAATGTATGTATGCATCTGTGTATGTAAACGTATGTGTACACACTGCATGCCTAATGATGTCTCGCCACAGCATTTCATACACTCATTGTAAGGTTGGTCAATGAGTAAGCTGTATATTTCAGAGCATTTTCATTTGATATATACGAAAAATATTCCATATGCGCATGTGCACATACGCGTATATGCTACAGACATAGTCATATATATATATATATATATATTGTTCTCTACCCTAGCTACACGATATATGTACAAGTTTGGATTTCACTTCTTGATTGGGAACATGTAGTTACATACACGTACACGGCCCATGTAAATAGATGCAAAATAAATGTACATACAAACACCTACAAATGTATATCTTGGAATATGCGTATACATATATACTATAAGAAACAGACAGGCCTTCGAAGAACGTAGAGTTGCAAGTCTGTGAACTCTCTTCCACTCACAAACATATAAACACACTATCAACCCCGATATATGAAACATATTCATACCATGAGGTACATCCAGTACTAAATATCGTAATTGTGTGATAGGGAGAAGTCGAAGCCTAGGGTGAAGTTCATTGTATTTGGCAAGCAACACTGTGTCGCTGAGTTTCAAGTCCGCCAACATTTGGCAATCGTCACACAATTTCATCCAATCAATGAACTTTGAATTGCTGTGTGGTTCCCCCATCTGCATACATTTGTGTGCATAGTGTGTGGTCTGCTTGTGTGTACGTGCCTGGAGAAATATCCACAAGTATAAAACGATGTTGTGTCTACGTGCCTTTCATTCGATGAACGTAGAGCACTGATTTTTGCTTGCACATCAATCTATGGTTGAGCATGTACGCACATGCATACGTATGTTTGTTTCTTCGTTTGCCTGCGCCCACATTTGTTCGATTTAACAAGCATATTACCATCGTATGTAAACATAATACATGAATTCGTCAGTATATTTATGCCTATATGTGCGTGTTAGCTATTGGTGTATGAAACTCCAATTTTTTTAAGAAATGTCTATGAGACGTCAACACAACACATTTCCATTTTTTTGAATGCTACGAGTCTCAGACATCATGTGTAGTACGTACACATATATAAGAACTATGTGCGTGTGGTAGTGTATTGCTTGTGTGTATACGAATTTGTTCGTAATTGTTTATACTATCAACATACACTTGAAGCACCAGTTGAACCCTCTTCCGTTCCAGAGTGAGTTTCGGAGATCATTTGAGCATCTACATTAGAGACGACAGATCGACTGAGATCGGCTACATCTTTGGAGCGACTGTATGTAATGATGCGTATTTTTGTGTACGTAAATAATAGAGTAACTGTGCGAGCGTACATACGCATACCCGTTTTGCATATACTTGCCCATATAAGTACAGACACGCACGTATACATACATACACATGTGTACGCAATTTGACGAATTCTCTATACATAAAAACATTGCTCGTACTACAATCTGGTATTCTGGCAACGTTAACGTATTTTATCTCACCACAACTATAGCTCAACTATAGCTAATCTCAATTCTTACACGCACGACTCATACGGAAATACAGATACGCATTTATACAAATAATTATACATGTATTTAAATAGTGGAACCACATGCCTCGCAATATTCTCCATTAAAGTATACATTGCTCCTCCAACAACCTCATCTTCGGCTAATATTAAGGTCTTCCTTCTCTCCGTAACCATGGAAACAAGCTTTTCATATTTTGCACGCGCGTTTCCAAGATTTACCTCGGCCGTTTGCAGTCGTTGTATGTTGTATTGTGAGCCTGTTGAGCCAGTACTGTACATGTTTGCATTTTTGGGTGTGTAGGCGTATCTAAGTGACAGCGTAATTTGGGTGTCATGAATATATGGAGTCTGCATGTGTTGGGGCGTTTTCAAATTTCATGTGTTCTATAGCGTATGTGCATATTTTTGATGCTTCTCTGTGTACAAACTGTCTGTCATTTGACTCTTTGCCTTGTTTATTGGGATTCTGAGAGCTTCACGAGTCAATGTTTCACGCGTAGACGGCGCGTGTAAGTAGGTTTGGTTTGGTCGGTGCGTACAAGCATGTATGTTTTGATTTGTCTGTGCGCCTGTGTCTTGGCAAGCGGAGTACATGGATCTAGTTGTGGGCATTATCACCGATTGTACTTGGTTTAGACATGTTGTACACAGTGCCTTGTTGTATATGCACATATGCGCGTTATGTATGGGCCAGCTGTTACTCGCGAGTGTGTAACACTCAATACAGCTGCATACGTATCACTAGTGACAAATAGTAGTCATACGCTCTCAGACACGTTGACACACGAATACCTGTCTGACCTATGGACATGCACAGTAGCAACATTTCTAAGAGACGATCCAGATCCTTCCAAACCGTTAGCCACTCGCAATCGCATTTTAGTGTATTCAGACTCCGCTGCGTCGAACTCTAGCCGTGCTCTGCGTATGTCTTTAATATGATAATGAGCATCGCGGTGATGTATACATACGAAATCGTACATGTCACTGTTTATATACAAATACGCACACCTATGATTAAAAGCTGGATCGGATTAATATATAAATCCATAAAACGCTGCATTTCCAACTCCAATGCTCTTGCTCCCTCCGCTTGCCACTGACTACTTTCGATTAACAGATCACTTGTCGCAGCTGTAACTGTTGTGACCATTCTGGTTCCACCTCTCTCATTAGCTGTTCGTGAGTAGTTTCGTGTGATGCGAGATAAGGCTGTACATGCTGATGAATATTCTTGTGCCTGTATGTGTGCATATAGTATGTATATATGTCTGTCTGTCTGTCTGTCTGTCTGTCTGTCTGTCTGTCTGTCTGTCTGTCTGTCTGTCTGTCTGTATGTATGTATGTATGTATGTATGTATGTATGTATGTATGTATGTATGTATGTATGTATGTATGTATTCGTGTGTAGGGATGTGAACCCTTCTCTCATTCACGGTTTGCTACTATTTTTCGCGATGCAAGGTAAGGCTGTACAACAAATGATTGTGTGTGTGCGTGGCCACGATTATCCCAATAAGAAATTGTGAATAATGAATGGTATTTATGTGATCATGACAATGTATACAAACACATACACTTACATGAATCATACATGCACAATGCATACATTCGTACACTCGCTATAGACGCAATACATTGTACTTTGGGATTGTATGTACAGGGGTCAGCGTCCAAACATGAATTCAACGACCTTCCTTGTCTATTTCACTTGAAAAAACTTTTAACCATTAACACACAATGAATGTATATATAAAAACCTTGAGTCGCAAATGATTTGCCTTGGCCAACAAATCGCTATTAATTGCTACATAGTGCTCGACATCTGCAATAGCTGCATCGACTTCAGGGTGTGTTGTGGCCACGGCTGAGCCAACACTCTCCTTCACACGTTGTTTCGCACGTGCCAACCAAGACATTTCGCAGGCAATGAGGGTATGTGAACAATAGCGTATCCAACACTGTTACATAGGCTGGATGCGCGAACGCTCATGTGTATGCGTCTATGTATGTATGTGTATTTGTGAGTATTAAAACAAGTATGTATGAGCGCGCGCGTGATTGTGTGTGTCTGTCTGTGTGCGTGGTGTGTGGTGTGTATGTGTGTGTGTGTGTGTATGTGTTGTTGTGTAACCATGGCAGTAAACAGGACAATGTCCTAGTGTCCATGAATGTCTGATTCGGACATTATTCAGCAATTATCCATTACCCATTTGATATCTATTACCTTTTATACTATGCAGTATGCTTGAATTCAATATACTAGTAATATACTAAAGTATCAATCAGGCGTCCACGTGAACTTTCATTCTCCTAGTCTTGAGTGAACAACCTAATGTACGGCATCTTCATTGTATAATTATATTATTATGGGAATACGAAAACCCACTGCTCTATTACTTTTATAATTGTATTGAACTATAACTATAAATTTGTCTTGTATTCCTATGACCATTCAAACATGCTCTGTATATAAAGTAGAGGAATCAGATATATTTTATTATGCTTTTGATTAAATTGATAGTCTAGGCTTTTTTTCTATGCATATAAAAGACCATGAAATCATAGGTACACATGGAAGATATATACAGTATATACATAACACGAAACGCCTACATATGTACGGTATGAACATGAACATGTACTAAGAAAACTTATCGTAGTTTCGCTTTCACACTATATATCTATATTTGTGTAGATATTGATATATCTTTTAATCGTAGGGTGTACTTGCTCGTGATATATACTACTAACGTACCTCTTACATTTGTTGTGAGAGAAAATTGTTTATTTATTGATTTGAACTAATACCTGCAACTGGGTTCGTTGTTCAGGTAAGAAGTCAGAACCAAGTGTTCATTGATTGGAACAGAATATTTCTTGAAAGATGCCAAGCGGTGAATGTTCGTTTGAACATTTACTTCTGCTTTCATGATATATATATACATCTCTGTTTCTTTGTGATTACGACCAAAGGTTGTTGTATTTGTGTCGACAAATATGGCAGACAGAAATAGTTTAGGATGAGCACGTATGGTAGATGAACAAAATGTCCTGTTATTTGTTCCGCTGCGTGCAACTTATCTTCAGTTCTTCTTAAAGAATGGTCTCCATGTCCAAATACCAACAATGTTATTCGAGGCTGAACGAGAACTTATATGAAAAGGGAGTGTGGCGGTTCACTGTAGTGGTTACCCATCAGCAAATGATATTTTTCTGCAATCTTGAGAAGATCGGGGGTCAAAGGCTCGGGTTCCCGCTGCGAAACGTGTCTTAACGTACGCTTGGTTGCTCTACGTCTAATGTTTTGCTTGGTGTTTGTGCCTCTATTCTTTTCCTCGCTAAGCTGTTGGATACCGTCATGCTTGGAGAGGTTCCCGTTCATAATCCCCGCCGCAGCATCAATAGAACCGTCTGAGTATTTGAATGGATCTTGAAGATCTTCCCACCTATTTTCTTCACGAGGTGGTCGGATTTCAATCATTGAACTTTGGGCGCGAGGTTGTTTGACTGAGAAAGACATCGCCTGTCCAATGTAAGTGGATAAACAAATGATCACCAAAGCCTTGCAAAAAAATGCTATACACATATTGTTGATTTATGGTATCTGGTGTGCGTTTCTGTTTGTATACGAGAATACTTGTGAGAAAGACTGATGGTTCACAATGAGCTTCCCACATTTATAATGGTCGTGGCTGAGCATGGGCTCGTTCAATGCGTGAACGGAAAAACATAAACGAGTCAGTGCGAAATAGTACACCACTAGAAACCACCATGCACCAATCACCACTCATCACTCCACCACCGCAGCCTCTCTTGGAACATGCAGTACATAGTCAATCGTGGTAGTAGTATAGATTGAGATCTACAGGATTCGCTGATGATACACAGCAGAGGTGACGAACGTTAGCCTTTGCCTCTCATCCTTGGCGTTAAAATTGTGATATGTTATGATTGGACGAGAACAGAGCGACCGGCAATAGATCTTTAAAGTGGAATTGAAAATCTTGGCCGAAACATGTTCTGCCTAGCAGTTTCCATTGTCCCCATGGCTACCACGTTCGTATATCGGAAAATATGATAATCGCTGAAGTATGACGTTTACATTTTGTACGCAGGCCACTACGTATAACACAACTGTATAGTATTTCGTGTGTAGTACATTCCTTAGTATACGTATATAGGCGTGGATAAACGCGTTTGTGTACAATGGAGGATTCGACGTTTTCGTAGAAGCTATGACGCACAATTCTATTTCGTTTGCACAATGTTCTCTACTTGACCGTTTTATAATGATTAAACAACCAGTTGAACTTCCTCAAGGAAGAATAGTTCTCTGGATAGTTCCTCAAGGAAGGATGGAATGCACGTCATTTTGTTGTGGTTGAACTTTGTATGTAGTGCCGAGCCTCTCGGTCGTGCATCCGAATACAGTGATGGGAGATTGCGAGGTTAGGATGAACGATTCACGTTTAGTCTTAACTAGTGTGTGATTGACCCCGATGGCACATGCCAATAGATCTGTCCCATATATATTACAACAACTACGAATGCATGTGTAGTCCACCTGGCGGGGCATACTGGTGAGAATCTTGAAATATAAATCGGGTAGTTTAGATAGATCGGGTAGTTTAAAATAGCAAAGAAAGATATGATACTTGCATAAGCCTTGGTCCGCATTTTGTCTTTCTACCGAGGCGAGGGTGCTGTAAACATGTTTATAAGTCAGGTATTTCCTCCTCTTAGTATATGTGGATCAGTCCTCCTTTGTGACAATTGAATATTTATCCCCCCCAGAGTACACAACTGTTTCAATGATTTACATTTCAAAACTGAATCCTTTGTGATATTAACGTTATTTGTAAGTTACTCGAGTGTACCAGTATGTGCGCAACTTTCACGCATTGAAATTCCAAAAAAAAGATACATCTGTCAGCGGTGTGGTGTTATGTTTTGCACACTATGAGAGGAAACTTTCTGGTTTCGACAGTAGGAGTATGCGAATGATACGATCTGCCCCATATGTCCCTTGTGTCTCACTCTACTATAGTACAATAGTTTCGTCAACAAAAATGAAAAGACGAACTACAGGGACGATTGTCGATGAGTTTTAAGTATTCATGGTCTGTCGTTCCTAACATGTCGAATATTTGCCATTGTACGTACACACGAAACGCTTACCTTTGAAACATACATGAAAGAATACAATTTATTCAGTGTAGCGTCGCAGCTTGCTTTACACTATTGTAAGTTATCATATACGTAGTTTGGTAGTACTTCAACTTGAACGTGTTCGGCTACTCAGAGTGTACCTATACACTGCAGTATAATTGTGTATAAATACGCTTCGTATGTGTCGTTCGGCGCGAACATGCACTAGGGTGTTGATTCTGTAAAAATATTTACACAGCTTCGTAATTACTATAATTGCCATACTACGAATGTCTGCATGCTTCTGCATGTAAGCTATAGTGATACTCATCGAGTATAGCTTTACGTGGAACGGAGGCTAGCAAAGCACTTGAAGAGTACAGGCTGTTCTAGTTGAGTTAGTCTCGAAATATCGAATTGCCATATGTATTTATGCATGCCTGAATGCTTCTGCATGTGTCTATATGTGGTGTAAGTAAGTGTGTGTGTGTACATGTGCGTTGTATGAAATGCATGCTCGAATGAATTACGTATGCATATGTATACAGTCCATTTTCGAGCTATTTCGCCAATGTAGACTTTTTAGTTCTAGTCAAACGATCTCGAGCCATGGATGTGCCGCTTTCAGAAACGAGATCTTTTCGGAAGTCTTTTATACGTCTGTGTTCGCGTAGCCGTCTCTCTCCGATGCGCTTCTGCCATATTGTGTATGTTCACGCACAGATATAGATGTGTACGTAATTACGTATATATGAGTCCAAGTGTCTAAAGGTGCTCATGCACACGCGCTTATATGAGACAGAACCATGTGGACGTATATATTCGTCTGCATAATATGTTTGAGTAGAAGACAAACTTATGGTTATGTCAGCAAAAGGAATTTGACAGGATATTAAAAATCTGCAGGTGCAAGTTCATATATATTATGCAAACATATACATATTTCTATACCATGCATCCACTAATGACATGATATAAGACGTCACACGTTAACTAATTCTCATACCTTGTTGGCATGCATTTTCTCGGCGGTTACGTAAAATGAAATAACTGCTTCAGCTGCGCACAAACAACAAGTACGCGAATTTGACTGTCAGCATGTGATAGTGTGCACATGATGAAGACGAGTTAAGTTCGTCAGCACTTGACCAAGATATTGCACCAGCATGCGCGCAATTGTAAAATAGATGCACATATTATCAAAACAGACCTACTATATGAGTGTGCATAGTGTACGTGAGAATATAATGTATATGCTAGTATCATTAGCATGATTTAAACTTACCAAAAACCGTGGCTAAAGCTTGATTACTAGCTCGCGGATTCTTCTCTGTGTATTCCCATACCTTTTGAACACACGCAGACTGAAAAGTGATAGAGTGCATATGGTTGTGAGTGTGTACGCTTGTGATGCTTGTAATCGTACTTGTGTCTGATATATACATATGTGTATTTGTATGAGAGCGCGTGTCACTTCTGGCGATCCAAACTGGTGCACTTTGTTAGTTCATTAATATCGGTTTTACAACGTGATTCATGTGTATTATATATACATGCACGTAATGCGTGTGTGCGTATATATACACACATTTGCATATATATACAACATGAGCTATTGCTTTTAGATCTGAAGCAAAGTGGAAAATCAAATCGTTTTCAATTTTTCTATCATTTGCTTCCATAGCTTGTTAGAAATACATATGTGGTGTTGGTTGTTACATGGTTTCTAGTGACTACAAGCACGTGAAACGTTTAACAAAAAGCACATATACAGTCTGAAAACATGCGTGCATACAACTATACTAGATTATACGGACAACTATATTGAAAAACATTGCTTATGCGTACGGGCATATGTGCTTCTATATTTAAAATGCCAGGAAATATCAAGCACTCATGCGTCCTTCGTTCACTACGTTCCACATCGATAAAAAGTATGTGCATGCGTATGTACGTGGATATAAATGCATGCCCACATGCCTCAAGTGACTGCCAAGCAGGTGTACTTTGTTCGTTCATGCGCTTCCACACCTCATAAAGAGTCATGGTGATTTCTATACGCTGCATCTGTTCGTTGAAGTCTTCATTGTGCCGTGCAAACGTAATTTGAAGAAGCTGTGTATATTGGTGGGAGAATGAGAATGCATGCAAATATGAATTTTCAACAATAAATTTAAATATAAGACACTTACAATGAGACGATCTAGAAAAAAATGTATAATACATGCGCCTCTCTTTGTACCATGACTCGCCAATACAAACAATTGGGAACACAACTTTTTCTCGTTTAATATGAACAATCGAATATATGGACACCCTGTTGCAACAAATTGAGAATTCAACGTACCTCTCTTTATGCATTCATCCATAATGTGCACGCGCCCTTAGTATATACACAGTTTTCCATTGAGATACATCAGTGTATACTGTGTACAAGTCTATTTACCTGGTTACGCAAATCCTCGTTTGTAAGACTAGAGTAGTCTCGAGTTGATGTGATCCATAAAGCACCAATTGACCTATCCATCAACGTCTGGAACCTTCCTAACTTTGCAAAATTATTAATGCCCTCAATCATCGTGAACTATTTGTGTATACGTATGTGTGTCTATGTGTATACACATACCACAAAATAGCCAAATATAGTGCGTAGACACACGTGTACCACACTATGTATTCTACACGTTCGTGAAGTGCGTACAATGTACGAGTAGAACACTTATTCTACTTGGGTGTAGTTAGGTATAGACATTTATGTAGATGTGTGTGTGTGTGTGTGTGTATGTGTGTTATGTGTTTTGTGTATGTGTGTGTGTTCTTTGTGTGCCTCACAAAAGCCATTCTTGGCCAACACCAAGTCTATCTTGAATTAAATCAAACCATATTATATTATTCTAATTTATATTCCCACTACTACTAACTGAAATTCATCGCATATTGAATAAATATACCAGAATAAAATACATTTATTCACGATTCATTATCTTCATACCTATATTAACTGAACGTAGATTCACGTAGTGTTAAAGATGTGCATGTAACACATGTAACTCAAACAATACAGAGGTAACTTAAAGACAATAGAGGTAGGACTCTCGCCCTTAAGACCGAGTGTAGCAGATGTTTGCGTGGTGTGGTGTGTTGTGTTGGACAATCTTTGTGTTCTTTTCACGTTTCCCAATAATAATGAACGAAACCTTCAGTCGTTGCGGTCTTTCGGGATGTGTGTGTGTGTGTGTGTGTGTGTGTGTGTGTGTGTGTGTGTGTGTGTGTGTGTGTGTGTGTGTGTGTGTGTGTGTATGTGTGTGTGTGTGTGTGTGTGTATGTGTGTGCGTGTGTGTGTTGTGTGTTGTGTGTTTGTGTAATCATATCCTGGGTGAGTTGCACCATTCGCGCCTATAACTCCTCTCTCTGTATGCGTAATTCATTCACTGCATCTCCATTGGAGTCTGCCCTTATTTCCCTTTGTGCGTCTGAATAGGATTGTAAAATATGCTCGCCATTTCCCTCTGTATGCTTTACATGGGAATATTGATTAATCTCATTTTGAAAAGCATTCTTCTTTTCATTAATATGTTTCTCCATGCTAGATGTACCTATAACGTCTGTCCATGAATCCACATCCACACCATTACAACTATTTTCATCCCTACCCGCGCCTATACCCAGATCTTCACCTTCGCTCACAATTTCACTTGAGCTAATGCCCTCTGGGTTTCTATTTATATTTGAATGAAGAGACTTCGATATTATCTTCTCTGGGTGGTCCTCACTTTGGGTCTGAATAGAAACTAACCGCGAGATTTCCAATTGCTGTATATTTGATATCAAATATTTACATTTGTGGAGTGAGATACAACTATATACATGAATGTGGTACATGAGACATGGGATAATAGGAAAGACACACAGACTTAAAAGAACGGCGTAATAAAATGGACTCAAATTTGAATAGAACAACTTGTACACATTCACACATGCACACGCTTGAGCACACCAAGTGTTTTTTTTGTACAGTGTGGTAACCATAGTTATACAAGCATAGCATACACCTACATATTCCAACAAACACATGTATGTGCATCCACAACAAATTAGAAATAATCGCCAGTTGCAATCGTCACTTTTACATATGAAGCTATAGTCTATACATATAATCTATACATAAACACCCAACTACACCCACATTTGTCTCTATAAACGTATCAAACTAAAACATCAAGGCCATCTACATAGACACGCATACCGCACAGTATAAACGCGTAAATACAAATACAGGCTCCTACGTTCATTACATAATACGTATACCTACATACCTTAGAAGAGTAAGTCGCTAAAAGTGCTCCTAATATAGCGAACTGAAACAATATAACCAGATACATGTAGTAAATGCGTTTCCAGGATTTCATATTCTTGGGTGGTATCGTGTGGGTTGAACGTCTTAGCTTCTTGGGAGGTTTGCTGTACAGTTATACGTATGTTCGTAAATGAATAAATGTGTGTGTGCATTTGGCGTGTGTGTGTATGCATGAATGAGTGTGCGGGAGTGTATATATTTACGTAGCGTGCATGGATGACTGTACGGCGCGTGTGTGTGCGTGTGGCTGTGTGAGCTTGTATGATTAAATGAGCTCATCGCAGCTATTATTCGTGTGTGCATGGATGAAAGTGTGATACTTTGAATGATAAATGATGCATAGGAATTAAAGTATGATGCACATGAGCAAGTGAGAGTGAGCCACGATCGCACCCATGTACAACGGAATGATATATCGTATACGCAGATACCAATCTAAACAGCCGTGACAAGCACATACGCTTTGTTTCCGGATAGGGTGGTGCTCTGAGCATTCTTACTAAATACGCTACATGAGAAAAAGAAGTGAAGCACATCTGCTGCATCATAGGCACAGACAACGTGTGATATCGATGTTCCTTGCAGCTGTTCATAGATACTAATGAGCATTAGTATATTCCCGTACGTATGGATCGTAGGATGTGTGTGTTACATGTGGGAGTGCGCCTAGTTGAGTAGATGGTAGGATTGTGTGCACGCAGGCGTGTACTATTGTGATTAGCAAATTCTACACATATACGTGTCGCTATACGGAATGTCACTACTATGTACATGTACATAAAATGCAGTGAAATGAATGTATACAGAATATACCTGATACATCTTTCTAGTGGGTACAATTCTTACACTACCCCTGCCCTTCTGTATATCGCCCACATGAACGTGTGATGTAGATATACCCTTAGAATGAAAATACGTATCAGATGGACGTGTGTAATTCCCCGGTGTCCCACTGCCTAACATTGAGAGCACATGTGTGTAGGAAGGATTGTGACTATATGTTATAAGTGTGTGTGGCGTGCGTTGTGTTGTATACAGCCCCATGGTGAGTGCGATCGTTGCACCGTATAAGCACTTCATGCGTTACTCTTTGTATTCGTATCTGCGGCTGTTTACATAGATTTTACTTGAATCATAGGTGTATTTGCAGAAGTTTACCAATCACTTAATATATACTTCACCGACAAATGCACAGTGAGAACAATTTACATACTTAGTAAGATGTCCGTCAAAGTGTTTATCGACATACAAGTAGAATTGAGACTAAGAAACACTAAATCTTTTACGAAGATATCCGCTTCATACTTCACGTCCTGCATATATGTTAAATACGATATTGTTGGTACAATATATGTTTCAGTAAAATCGTTTCTAGAGCATACGTGAGCGTGTAATATTTTGTGCGATTTTTTGTATTGTGAGTAATACGTGTGTATGCCATGGTGCGAACGTATGTGCACGCATGTGAAGACGTACAGGTACATTTGTGCAGGTATGCCCTATGTTGACAATACACCTACCACTGTATAAACGAGGTTGGTGTCCATGAATATACCAGGGAGAACGTCACTGCAGTTATAAATAGAATCACAATAAGTATCAAACGGACGTATTTGCGTGTAAGTACTAGTGTATATATATGTGCATGTATATTTGTTGTACATGTATATCTCACTTTTCACATGATAAACACCTACGACTGCCATCTAGTTGTCAGTGGGCATCTACAGCACAAACACATAAAGAATCTTCAAACAGGTGCAAAAAATACTACGTTCATCCCACATTAGATTTGTATGACATACTTTTTTGATGACAATTTCTTCTTCTCAAATGTAAAACTAGCCCTGTGCAGTAGCAAATCAAGTTCATGGGCGCCATACGATTGATAAGTGACTGTACGATTTTTGACTTTGAATTTGGCGATTTGTAAGTGTGTGCGGTTGTATTTACATAAAAGTACAATCGAATAAATATAAAATATCCAGTTTAAATTAATTCTACGCGGAAAAGTGTATAAACACTAGGAACCGGCTACAAAATGCGTTGACGGGCATAAGAATGAACAAAGCGTAAAATTGGATTTGTAAGGATAGGGCGCAATGGCACAGTACACAGAGCTATCCAGTATATTACTTACAAACTGTCTTCTGTACCCTCCACTTTCATTGTGCTCTCTAATACCCTGAAACCAGGTCGATGGAGCGCTATATACGGAAATGAGTGTCGTGCGCCCATTGTGTGTATACGTTGCGTGTTTACTTGTGCCTGCCAGTACGTCCTTCTTTGCGTCGATACGTATCTGTGAAGTCACAATTGAGCCTACATATACTTATAAGTAGGCATTGACGAAGATAGAGAGGCGAGGGGAAGAAGTGAGGGCGAGCGAGAGGGAGAGGGGGGGCGAGTGAGACAGACGATGATATAGTATGAGAGAGATGTAAGGGTGTATGTGTACGTGAGCGTGTAAGTACTTGTTTGCGTTCATATACTGTGCACGAATGTGAATTGAGCGTGTACATAAATGCATGTTCGTCTATTATTAATCAAACTGATAGCATTTTTATCTTTATTCGCATACCATTGGTATAAATTTATATAGTGAAAATAGAACGGTGATTTTAATTAAATAGATTTCAAATTTCTATTCTCATTGGTTTATTGTAAAGTTAGAGTTATATATATTTATATATTATAAAATACAACCTGTTAAAAGCTGTGAAATCCCAACGGTCGTCCTAACCTGAATACATACATGGAAGTTAGGTAAAGATTAAGAAGATAAGGATTCAGGAAGAAGTATCTAGAATGTATGTGTGCATGATGGGCATGTGCGTATGTATGCATGCGGAATGGCAATGTACGTATATGTGCGTGAATGCGTGTGTGTACTGGTAACTAGAGGACTATTATGCTTTTGCGTGCATATACTAATAACCACTACAGTGTAATTAAGAGTCGCAAGCAAAAAACCCCAATAAATGATGTAAAAAAACCGCTCTCTGTGATTGCCGAAAGTAAACAACTCTGTTAATCAATTCTGACGTTTCCTACAGTATGGAGAAGAACATGGAATAATTGGAACCCTTGTTGCAACGAACCAGGAACACATCAAGTCTCATGCAATGTTTACTACAAGAGAAGATAGAGTATAATCTTGAAAAGCCCTAGTATATCTGGATAGCGTTGACATGTTTTGTATGCTAGAGACCATGATTATTCATACCTTGAGCATGCAGTACACCATTTGAATCATCATTGTACCTAGAACCAATTGTGATTGTCCTGACCTCCTGGTGAGTGCAAATCGTTGTCTTTATATACCATTCATGGAATATCAATTTACTGATAGTTCACTTCGAACTCTTGTAGACCACTGATTCCAACTAGAGTTGATCCTACGGATTGTCCATAAATACAGGTTATATAGTTGCATTTTCATACCAAGATACTTAAGTGTTTTGTGCATAATTTTCCTAAACGGTATTTTCAGATACATCCATGGTATCAATTTATCCCTGGTGAAGATCGATTTTACTTCTATCGATTTTGGTACAGCTATACGCAAACATACACGGCATTTCTACACTAGTAAGTTACAATATTCAGCAGCATTCAGTCACATGTGAATCTCTGATACCGTATCTAGTTTTCCATAATAAACTGTAGCAAAGAATGTATTTCGTCAAAGCAGAGATGCAGTTCAGCGCAAGTAAGAAATAAAGAGTATTGTTTGTGGAGATCGGTAAAATGGCTTCATTATAATTCACCTTAAACTAACCAATACTTGAAGATATCCTCACATACACGTATTGTTTCGCTTTGTTTCGCAACGGTTTGATAGATACAATTATGTACAGATATCACATGCGCGCACGCGTTGATAAACTAGAAGTTTGAAATTTCTTCGTTTAGAGACACAGCACGCACGTCATTTCTCATCCACCAGATATCAGCACGAGTCGAAACCAACTACACCACGCTATAACGTTCAAGCCTCCATTACTGTGTCTTTGTACTAGAACACTGTGGCCTACAAGACTCGTAAAGCACTAACAACTATCCAAGCACAGCAACGTGATACATATATAACACAGGCATGCATCTGACGAATACGTGAAGTTCACCTAGGTCGACTAACGACATCGGAAATATTTTATGCGTGTATGTATACACACGGGGGGAAATGTGTTTGCAAGCTCTTGTTTTCATGAAGAAATTCTTCGCTAAGAAGCGACGGAAAATGAACCAATTTACACAGATATTTCAAGTATATATGTTTCCATACGTACGGAGTCCATTGTAGTATTTTAAAGCACAATGCATACAAGTATAAGAAAACGTGGACGAAAGGCAAACAAAACTATACATAAGTACTAAATACAATGCATGCCTGTAGACATGATTTTCTCCTAAACATTACACAAGGATACATCCATGTACGAAGAATACAGACATGTTGTTCGTCATCACGAACGCACTGTCATGCAAAACAAGCGAGTTCATGCATACGCAGGAGTAGGTACACAAACACGAATGTACACAGGCACGAACGTACATAGGAAGCGCAAACGCAGAGCATAAGCACAAAACATAAAATACATAGAGTACAGCAGAGAGAGTGTGTTGAACAGGAAGACGAGAAAGAGAAACCGACGGGCGACACAACGCCATACACAAAAACACACACACACACATATATATGTATATATACACCACATATATACACCACACACACACACCACACACATACACACCACACATACATACACATACACACACACACACATTACTTATACACAACACACACACGCACACACACACACACTACGCGATAGGAGTGTTCGGAATTCCTTCGATGGCGAAAGCGGAAAATGTTTGTACGAACCAATCAAAATATCTTATTTCTTATGGCGAAAGTGAACAATGTTTGTACGAACCAATAAAAACCGCTTTTACTTGTTCACAACAACAGACACAACAATACACATTTAACGCACAACAATACACATTTAACGCCTCTCTAGGAGCAATACCAACCAGCACTCCAACCAGCACTCCACTCGCACTCACACATATATTGACGATCATTCACAATACTTGTTTCGTTTTTGCGTTCGCAAGGACACCATCACATAAGTAGTACTACCCTACATGTCTTGCTCTCGTAGTGTGCCCTATATGTGACTACGCATTCTTCAAATTTGTTTCCACTGAAGTATCGTCGGTCGTAATTGTTCATCTATTGCGAACGTTGAACTGAAAATTGCTGCATATATACTACACCATGCCTCAGCGATCCCAAAGTTCAAAGTCCAACTCAGGTGGTCCCGGTGTTTCCAGTGTGAACTCTCTTGAAAATGACTTCTCCTACCTGCAAATGCAAAATGAAAGGTCAGTAGGCGTCCCTCGACAACAACAACAACGACGTACAAGTCCAAAATCGCTCTCTCAATCAAATGTACGTACGAGCAACACCTCATTGAACACTGCAATATATCAAGAACAACGAATACGTAATTCTGCGACGGAGCAGCACGCAGTCGACCCCTTAACTAGTGCGTCGTCAAAGAGTTCAGTGCAATCGCAGTCGTCTACTGTGAAAACCGCCAGAGTAGCCGGAGCTAGAGCGAAAAAGAAAGTTGTGATGGTTCCTGATCCAGGGCGGTCACACACAGCAAGAAGTGGACTACCACTGCAACCACAATGCCTGCCATTGTTGCCTGCAGGTGGACATGTTTCTCCGAGCGAGCACTCTCAGTCACAACAGCAACACAGCACTAAGCCTTCCATAGTACACTCTGGACTGCCATCAGAAGATATGATGACATCACGAACTTACGGAGGAACGACACAGCAACTACATGTGAGTCATACACGTCGTGTTATTGCCGGTTTACTGTACATCCAAGTTTATACTCTCATTTGTGCTGATAGACAATTCATGTAAGTATAGCACTCATGGTTGTGTCAAACGTCATTGTAATATTTATTTATATATGTGGGTATAGAGATTATGCTTCTTCGACCTACTTACACATCAAATAGCGCAAGGTAGAGTCCAGGGTAGTCAAGAGAAATACTGCATAATAATATATGACACTAGTCGTCCACGTTTTTTGCTGCCGTATGTTGGTGTATGTCTAATTGTATTTGTGTTTGTCTGTCCAACTATATGATAATCCATCGGTGTTCTAAATTGAACTGTATATCAGACGTATGTCTGTTTGTATAACCGTATGCTGTGTGTTCTTTTAGATCCGTATGAATCGTTGTTTTGTAGGAAGAGGTGTTGTTTAGTAACACTAAAACGACAGGGTTTTCATGTGAAGTTCTAAAAAGCAAAAGTGGCGGTATTGGTGCTGATATATTGTGCTACGTAGGAGCGGATCGACACGGAGTGGTTTGATACAATTCGCTTGTGAGCACATGAACTGAATATGCACTTTTATGTACATACAAACACAAGACGCAATATAGACGAAGTATGCAAATCTCTTATCACACACGTTCATATGCATATATTATCGCCAACACAATGCACCTACACTCATTTGTACATATATATGTATCTGCGCCAATTCACGAACGCTAGCACATATCCCGTGCACTTTCACAAATACGTAAACCCCACCCACCAGTGGTATACCAAGTCGTTGCTTCTAGTAACAGAAGCATTAGCAACATATAAGCATATACATAGATTCTAGATTCCGCATAGACATACCACCCACAATATATTTGTTATACAGACATTCACTCATAGGCAATTTTAAATTCACAGGCACCACATGTACCTGGTCCGGTAGGTTCTGGTAGCAGCTATAGCACTTTTTCAAAATCCAGTGGTGCATCCAGCCTGACATGGACCTCAAGCATCACAAGCCCTAGTGATGGATCGATGAATATTTCCAACTCACGAAAGGTGCGTGTATTCAAATTTATGTGCTCATGTTATGACAATCGAGTGTGGTAGTATGCAGGTCTACAATCCACCATAGCTTATCTCCCCGACTCATAAGCAGCAGTGATACACATGCACATGTATTCTCGCTTATGTTCCTTATATATATATATATATGTGTGTGTGTGTGCAATGTCCATACATGTGTTAATTTAAAAATTCCCATTCTGCACAACCTTAAATGCAGTCAGCACTTCTTGTCTAGTCCAAACAATAATCATGCAGTGAGTACATCTCATTCACAAACGTATGTATATGTATGCTCTCGTTTATATTCGTTTCTGCGATATCGTCTGCATGCGTAGATGAGAAGATTGTACAATATGTTAATATCTGGCCAACCTGAGCTCCACTTTAAACCTAGCAGGAACTAGTGACATTTATGACATTGCACGCACACACACACATAGTCAGTGACCTCTTGAATCCGATACACAAAGTCTATATAAGTACACGTGACATTTGTGTTCAAACGTATGTATACATAAACAGGTCGAGAAAAATGAAAAGACTGGACATCATCGTTTAGGCGGTCAACGGCGTGGTGCTGTGCGTAAAGGAAAGGTACATGCCGTGCTTGATCATCAGTTCAGAGCCGCGCGCTTCAATCAACCCACGTTCTGTGCCCATTGTAATGACTTCATTTGGGGTTTAGTGGGAAAACAGGTACGTTCCATATGCGTAGTTGTATGTAGTTGTGTGGATGTGCAATGTATTTGTATAGGTAGTGTGTTTTATGTGCTATGCCCGATGTTTGTAATTGCACCTTTGAGTTGAAAAACATGCATCTTTACACTGTGCAATTGTGGGAAGTACATTGTACGCACTGCACCTAATGATCAAATATCGTAAACACTTGCAACTCGTATTATGTACCGACTACAATGCTATCAAAGAGTTGTCCATCTCCGTCTGTTTGAGTATGCACATATGCATGTGTCATTGTGTGCATGTATGTGTGTGTGCCGTATGTGCTTCTATATAAGTGTTTGTTTCGTATAGTGTGATGGCACACACAAACTGGGTGCAATAAAGAGTCGTAAGTTTATACTGATAAGAGTTATACTGATAGACTGGCGAGATATGTGCACCTATATGATTACAAGCTCACACTTGTGCGCCCAGTTTCCACTTGTACAGACATGGACTTATTAAGCACTAACATTAAACACACGACACACGAATCGGCACATATATGGGGCAAGCTCGCAAACCAAGTTATATAATACTTTATTCTATTATTTGCTTGTAGGGTTACCTTTGCGCTCTATGCAATTTAGCGGTCCACAAACGGTGCCATGCTGACGTGGTATTTGCCTGTACTAAAACAGTCGAGAAGCAGGTAGGGGTAGTGGCGTACATTGTATGTATAAATATGTGAGCATGTGTGTTTGAATGTACACATATATGCGAATGCGGGCTTTGAAATCGTGTATATGTATTGTCAGGTAGAACATGAATACATCTGTCTGTATGTATAGGTTGGAGTACATGTATGCAAAAATGTGATTTGTCAATACAAACGTGCTTGTCTTATGTTTTGCTCTCTGAATTCAAAATTTTCTCGTTCATATATTAGTTTTTAGATGTTTTGCATGACACACAAATAAGTGCATGCAAGGTTGATACCTGTTTGTTTATATATCGTATTACACCTACAGGATCTTGGAAACGAACCACACGAGTTCAAGGTTAAAACGTACTCATCTCTCACTTTCTGCGAGCACTGTGGAACGCTCTTATGGGGCGCCATCAAGCAGGTATATACAATGTTTTGTTTGCACCTTACACTGTTTGGTGTTAATGAGTACATATGAACAAACATTTAAAGGCTTTTAAGCCTTATTATCATTTTTATATATATTGTTTATCTGTATCATTTATTTTAATCGTCTATAATTGCTGCTTTAATGAATATTGTAGCAACATGTCATGAAGATACTATTTCGTACACACTTGTATATACAATTGCATGGTGGACAGGGCATGCAGTGTACACACCCCAACTGTAAAATGAACGTGCACAAGAAGTGTATGAAAAAGGTACCCCCTCTTTGCGGGATCTTTGCCCCTGGAAGCGCCATGATTGGTCAAATGGAAGAGATGATGCGAAATGCGAACAATGAGAGCAACACTCTTATGCCGAGCGTGAAATCAAATGTGTGTTTGAGTGATTTCACTCTCCTGTCGGTGCTTGGACGAGGCTCTTTTGGAAAGGTGTGCATAATACTGAGAAAATGCAACATAAACAGAAACGTAGGATTTATTTCCAATGATAATGCCTTTTATTTACTGCACATAAATGTATCCTACATATTTCATATCATCTACTCAGGAGTAAAATATGTATTTTATGTAGGTGATGTTGGCTGAGCGCAAGACCACCAAGCTAGTGTATGCTCTTAAAATGATAAAGAAGTCCGATGTTGTGGAACATGATGACTACGAATGTGCCAAAGTTGAAAAGAATGTTCTCAGCGTGGCCAATGGGTGCCCTTTCCTTGCACACTGTTATTCTACTTTCCAGTCAGAAGTATGGATCGCATTCATGCATGTGTGCGTTGTCTATATATGGTTTCTTGTGTACGACGCGTTGTGTATATGGTCATTTACCCGTTATCGTTTTTTTAGATGTACACTGGCGAACAGATACATACACGCACACGTAATACGTGCTTTCACAAAGAAATGCAAACAATGCTCACCCATATACATGCCACCCTCGCACTAGGACCGGCTTTTCTTTGTGATGGAATACTTGAACGGAGGTGACCTAATGTTTCACGTCATCAAAGATGGATCTTTCTCCGAATCTCGGGCACGTTTCTACATGGCCGAAATTGTTCTTGCCTTGGAGTACCTACACAGTATTGGAGTTATCTACCGGTAAGTAAATTGCAAAGATGTTTCCAAACATGTGTTTCCAGTCATGTGCAGTCGTACTTTAGTCATATACACATGCATTTACGTGTTTATGCGAACAAATTCATAGATGTTTACAAACGTGTGGTTCCAGTCGTGCACTTTAGTCATACAGCATGTCCATACATTACTTCGTGCATGTGCATGCATTGTTCGCACTAACACGTAAGACACATACATAGAGTTTCTCTGCCTAATGTCTAGATATATGTTTTTCATTTTGCGTACTGAAGAGATCTGAAATTGGATAATGTTCTCCTTCACTCATCTGGTCATGTTAAGCTGGCCGATTTTGGAATGTGTAAAGAGGGCATTACTAACGAGAACCCCTTTACAAGGTATTTTCCATACTAAATGCACCCTTCTCTTATATATATTATCATATACGTCACACATTCATCCACACCCACACCCACACCTACTCCTACACCCACGAATCCATACACACAACCCGTACATAATACGTTTGTCTGCACAATGTGCACCGATAAAGTACAAAAGCACACTCGTTGGATTGCAAAATGCGCCCAATGCAACCTTGCACCGTACACATACATTCACACGTACTCCTATACCCGTATTTGTAGTACTTTCTGTGGAACACCTGACTACATCGCCCCGGAGATCCTTATGTATGAACCCTACGGCGTGTCTGTGGATTGGTGGTCGCTTGGTATATTGTGTTTTGAGATGCTGACAGCCAGTCAGACGTTTCAGGTATGTAGATTGTACTTATATATACATAGTACATATGCCTGCAGTTTCATGTTCATTTAGGTTTTGCGTTGATGCCGTGCTAAGATTGTCTAGGTATGTAACAAGATTGTAATTGTATTCAGATACACACGTTCAGACTGTTATAGTTGCATGTTATCTTTTTTTGGACAATTTTCAGAGGATGTGCCTGTGAGCGCGTACACCCGTTAGAACATACAAAAGCAGAGGGTAGCATGTGTCACTCTATTCGCCAATTTACTCTGCTATTGTTTGGAACTGTTTTCTGAGTTCAGTTTAATATATTTTTAACCTCTTGTCTTCGCTACAGGTTGAGACCGAGGATGAGCTGTTTGAAGCCATCTTAACGCAGGAAATTACATTTCCGAGTTATCTGTCAGGCAATGCCAAACATGTATGTAGACGAATTTGGGTATAGTTTGTTTTTCATATTTATTACGATTAATTTCTTGTTCTTTGTTTATATAAAACATATACACACTTAGCATTCCTACTTTATTGCGCTACGTTCTATGTCCATGTTATGCCATGTGCAGCTTATATCGGCATTTCTAAATCGAGACCCAAAACGACGTCTTGGATGTGGACCGGAGAAGACCTCTGCCATTAAGACACATTCCTTCTTCAGGCGCTTAGATTGGAACCTTCTTGGTGCTCGCCAATTACCACCACCTTTCATACCGAAGGTATACATAACATACTCATATGTGCCCATGTATCTATAATTAACGACAGTGTAAACCTTCAATCAACAGACTTGTTTTATATTTGCGCACATCGGACTCCCGTATGTGCAGCTAATTTCGACACATAATCTCAACATTAGTCCACTCCCACATTTGATACAAACATACACGTACGTACGAGCACATCCAGATTCTGTTGATACGTATGAACCTCACACACGTATATAAATACACGGCTCGCGCAACATATACATGCGCTCTAAACAAATCTGTACAAGTATACATGTACATACACTCACACGCTCACATGCACCTTATATCTTGATATCTACAGGTTTCGAACACCGCAGATACATGCATGTTTGAGAAAAAGTATCTCACTGAGAAAGCCAGTCTTACTCCGCTCAACCGAAAGACGATTGAACAGATCGATCAGGTATGATGTGTGTGTCAATATCACGCTGGTAAAATAACTCTCGAATGTGTGGAACTTAAATTTTGCTCGTTTCCGAGATCTCTAATCCGAATTTTCTTTTTTTTTCGATCCTGTTTTTTTTCCATTATCGAAGATGGAATTCCATGACTTTTCATACGTCGCCGAAACCTTCTTATGAAACTTTCATCTCGTGACCCAGGCGGGAGATAGAAGAACGAGCTATAATTGATTTTAATAAGAGAAACACACAACAGACATACTTGTCATTTGCGATATAAATGCGATACACATAATCTAGTCATACGTACATATCATCAACGCACAGGGAAAATTATATGAGTTGTGTTTGTTGTGCAGTTTTGCATATTTGAGGGTTTAGGGGTTAACTCTGCATGTTGGAGATAACGTGGGAAATAGACAGAAAACGGGGGGGGTGGGGGAATCGAATCTTCCTGTGCACGTAATTGATACTTATGAAACAACTACGTATATTTTTGAAATTTCAATAGTAGGGGTAAACTAACGGCAATGTAGACATATTTGTAATTTATGGAGGAAAGGTGTTGTGCTTGGGACGGTTTTGGCATGCGCTGAGCAGTGTGCTCTCATCTTCGCATATACAGCAGCATAAACATATTGTAGGTGGATGTTGCTCATTCTTCAAAAACTGGTGCTTTACTTTCAAGTCGGCGACACAGAAACTATTATAGTTCTAATAAGAAAATCGTTTTTAGCCTAGTGCTTTGCCCCGATACAACGCCACCATGTGCATAATAACATATACACACTAATACCAATATGGTCAACTTAATATAGCATAGCACAAGCATATGTTTGCTGGATATCTGCGAAATGCTTCAGTGGTCGAAAGTACAGTCGTTCTTTGTCAAAACTTCTAACGATACGCATTAAATTTCCGCATACCCACCCGTTCAGTACGGGATGAAAGTCATGGAACTTCCAGCGCTTGTTAGATTTACGTGGTTGAAAAACATACGCATTGATGTATTAACAAAACTTCTCCAGCATCCTATTGAACAATGACATCACTATGTTGCACGAAAATGAGCTATTTCTAGTGAAAGTGTGTGCATATGCAATGATTTAGCAAAGCGTATTAGTAACATTCATGTCGTCGTATTTGGTACGTTGCTGACAACATTATGATCGTAATATATTCAATGTGTGGGTGTAGAGTTAGTACATGTAGGTGAAC
Source organism: Creolimax fragrantissima (assembly GCA_033442365.1). Lineage (NCBI taxonomy): Eukaryota > Ichthyosporea > Ichthyophonida > Creolimax > Creolimax fragrantissima. The sequence goes on from JAWQFL010000013.1 coordinate 230,187, forward strand.
ATATTCTGACACATCTCAATATTATGATTGTAATGTATTCAATGTGTGGGTGTAGAGTTAGTACATGTAGGATGAATATATTGTGACAAACTTGATCTTTCATGCGATATATAGAGGTGTGGTTCACAAGCGGCTAGTTTCGTGTATTTTTAATATTTAGATTGTATGAAGAAATATGGGTTAGGGTAAATGGTGCATGAGCAGGTGTAGCACTCATCTGTAATACAATAGAATTTATTATCCACAGCTATTGGCCAGCAGATGACGTTTTAATTTTTCGAAAATTCTTAGTAAATGTGAACAATCGTACGTACAACAGTGTATACTGGTATGTATGTATGTTTATTTGGTAAGATATGTTCAAATGCTCCATATATCGCAAACAAAATGTTAACGACTCTATCTTGGAGTTGGAGGATTGCTTGAAGATGATTCTGATCCTGCTCGTGCCGGCTGTTGCTGTTGCTGTTGCTGTTGCTGTTGCTGCTGCTGCTGTTGCTGACATGGTAAGAGAAAATGAGACAAACATGAGACACAACATGTATGGCTCTGTAACACCGGAGTTGTGCACCACTGCTGTTTCAATACATATATACACGTGTCTATTTGCATGTACACAAGTGTTCCGTGTTTGCTAACGTTCCAACCATATGTGTACGATACGCGCTTGTCTGCGCAGGAATCGCAGCATATTCAATAACGATCAATATCTGCTACCATCGTTTCCACACACTTGCAAATCACGTGCAATAGTTGTTGCGAAACTCTATTTGATTCCGAGTCAATTACACAGCCGTCTCCCGTGCAGGTAGAACCTGCACCATGTCTACCTGTCCCTCCTCTTCCACCCACAGATGAAGAATGTTACCAAACTTGCGCACATAGATGCTTACTGGACATCTCTAAAATACAGACACGAACATTTATATATTCTACACGAATACACCCAGAGACATACCTGTATCTGTTGTTGCTGGTAATTTCTCTGATACTGTGCTAGCTGTGCAGATGTAGCACGTGCGGCAACAGCGGACGTCTGTGGCTGTGCCATCGCTTGGGCTTGTGGCTGCATAGAGAGAGCCCCCGCGTGTATCTACAACCAGAACATCGATAAAAGCCTCATTAATGTGTAAATAGTTTGCGCATATGTACCTACGTGCGTATGTATGTATGTAACAATCCAGTGTGTTTATATACATGCGAATATATCTTGTACACTCGTGGGAAGGCGTCGTCTATGTACGTCACGCAGATACGTGCTCATTGCATACCCTACATACCCCGGATGCCGTTTTCGCAGGCTGTGGTGTGGCAGTTTTAACACTCGTAGTAGTCTGTGTCATTACCGGTGATGCCGAGGTCACGTCTGCGGATGACTCGGCATTATTTGCAAGTTGTCCTTTATTGCCATATGCTTTTTGTACGTGCTGCTGTACATGTGCGTTGACCTGAGCCTGAGCCTGAGCCTGAGCCTGAGCCTGAGCCTGAGTTTGGGCTTGCTGTTGGGTAGATTGAGCTTGTTGTTGCCTCTGTTGTTCGTGCAACTGCATATGTATAAGTAAGTATATTCGTCGTGTTTGTACTTGTGAGTTTTCATTGCATTTCATTAACTAATGTAATAAAAACTTGGTACATATGTGATGTTGCGAGAGTGTGTATACATTTGTGCGGTCGTGGTAGATTGTGTTGTACTTGTTTAGACATTGGTTGTATAAGAACAATTACAATGGCGTAGGTGTATCAACACATGCACACATACAACACGCCCAAGTGCGCCACACGCATACATAGTGGATTACATTAGGGTGACACATACATATATTTTATATACATTTATGTAAATTGTGTAAATGCATACTTGTAGGAGACTTCGATGCTTCTGTTGCAAAAGAGATACTTGTTGCTTGGCTTGCAAATCTTGGGCAGGAGTTATTCCAGGCTGCTGTAGCTGCTGAAGTAGCTGTTGTTGCTGAAGGAGTATGATTTGAATCTGCTTCTGAATGACTTTTTGCTACATATAAATAATATGTATTAACGTAATTAGTAAACCCTATGCATTAACATAATTATTTGTGTATGTATTGTGTCTGTATGGTATATTATACGAGCATTGTCAATATATTTTCAAGTTTGTCACACACTTAATATATAATTCGTGTTCGGTTTTAGTCGACCTATAGGTATTCATCAAAAGATGAGTGCTTGAAAAATCATGAGAACATGATTTTGAATGAATGATTAGTTAAAGCTGTGCCAGACTTCGTGAGTCCGGTGTGTATTTGTGTGTATGTGTATGTGTGTTAGTGTGGAGGTATGTACCTTTGCTGATATATGTGCAAAATTGATTTGGTTGAACTAAGCAATAGTTACATTTCATCTAGTAATTACAACACGATCACGAGTATTAGGTGGAGATGGGCGCGCTTGCATGTGCATATATGTTTGCATATACATGCGCCATGACAAGGTGAGCGTCTGTTTGAGCAGCAAAGTCGTGCAAGTTACACAGGCCGTTCGCACTTGCAGCAACCACACTCAGTGGCGAAGTCTTCATTGCAATTATTAGATATAACCAACATATATCTTAATTGAATATATATTTAAACCATACATGTATATGCATATATACGTGTCAATACATATTTTGACACATATACCTGCTGTTGTTGTTTTGCCTTCTGTTGCTGCAACCTCTGGTACATGGCCGCCTGCGCGGCCGTCTGTGTAGTCGTCTGTGTGGACGGCTGTGATTGTGATTGTGTCTGCTGCTGGGCTTGCGTTAATTTGGATTGACTGTCCAAGTGCTTCATGTGATTTGCCTGTGCCTGTGACCATAAAATATGGTATATATGAACGTACATATGTGTACCCGCAGTGCTGGTATGTGTAAATGCTTTTTACATATTGTTCCGGAGTATACGTATACACGCATTGCTGCATGCATGTGGGTATACAACCCATCATAAATATACACCTTTATTCTTGCATATGCATTAGCGAGATGCGCTAAAACTTTCACCTATATATACTTATATCACATACACATATTCATACAAATACTTATGTATCATATGCATCTGCATTTATGCGTATACGTAGCAAACGCACCTGAGCCTGTTGTTGCTGAGCTAGAACCTGAGCCTGCTGCTGCTGAGCTAGAACCTGAGCTTGAGCCTGTTGTGCATGTACGTGAGCGGCCTGTGCTTGCGCATGCGCATGTGCGTGCGAGTGTTGTTGCGGTTGGTGAGCTGGAGGTCTCTGGTGTATGTTTGCCCCATTCGTACCACTCGTAGTATCACCGTAGGATTTGGGCACACTCACAACAACATTTGCAGCTGTGGGAGTCGCACTTTGATTGCTCTGTGTGGACAAGCCCTTGGTTGTGATAGCCAGTGGAGTAAGAGGAGAACTCAGGTTCACACCTGCTTGGATTGCAGCCTGCATGTCAATATGTGAGCCTCATTGTTAGTATGAAGGTACGACGTGATAAATATACGTATATACTAATATACAACAATAATAACCAGATTTTATAATGTCGTGCGTTTTGGAATGCGATCCAAGTACAGGTCTACACCAATTGTATATAAGCACATGTATCGCTACCCACATATATATGTACTCATATATTTGTATTCCCTCCCGGTTGTGGATCTGCGATGCTGTATTTATGATGCATATACAAATAATAGCGTATGAACATTATGCATCCGATGCAGCAACTACTAGGCGCATGTAAGTCTATCTGGTATTGACATACAGGAGTGGCATGAGGTTGGCCTTATACACATATACCTTCTCGTGGGAGTTGTGTGGTTGCGATGTTGAAGCACTCATGATTTGGGCTTCTGGCTTTCTTAGATGTATAACCCTTCGGACGGACTCCAGTATTGATGAATGCTGGTTCTATTACCAAAGAGAATCATATTATGTGATATTAAGGGTAAGAGTATGAATGTTGGCGAGCGTGAGTGTGATTAAGTGAGTTTTAGTGAGCATTCGACGGTGACGGAGGGAATAAGTGGGAGTATTTTCTTATCATTTGGTGTGGGAAAGTGAATAAGTGAGAGTATTTTCGCTGTCTTTTCGTGTGTTTGCCTGAATAGGTTTACATAGTCTCTGTATACCTCAGACAAGCGCAAAAGTACATACGCGGTATCATCGGTATATATATAGAAGACACTCATATACAAATGGAATTCTCGCAGGTTGCACACATATTCACAACCATGGAGACATGTACACACGTAACGAAAAAGCCTTTATACAAAAGATACGTTGTACATATGATATGCACAAATCTATCTCGTATTAATGTAGATATACATACTTACCTTAATATCGTCAGTAGACGGTCCATCTTTGGTACGCCTGACAAAGGTTGCAAGTTCGGTCTCGGGCGTTGACATTTTCTCTTCACCAGAGACTCCTTCATTGTTGTTGTTCAGTTTTACTATAACCTTGTACCTGTATGTAGTGATTTTTAGACGAATGTGCGAATCAATCGGTAAATGAGTTGAAGTGAGTGACAGTGAGTAAGAATGAAAACAACCATGGGTGGGTTTGTGTGCGTGCGTACGTGAGTGCGTGTATAAACATATAGAGAAAGATTGAGACAGGCAGATATACACGGAGAGAAAGAGAATGAGAGAATGAGAGAAATGAGAGAGCGAGAAGCATACACACGATATAGAGAAAAGAGTGTGAAAGAATGAGAGAGAATGAGAGGATGAGAGAGAAAGAGACATACATACAATACACATATAGAGAACGAGTGTGAAAGAGAAGTGCGAAAGAGAGAGCGTGTGTCTCGCTGACACACACATAGAGAGAAAGAGTGAGCGACATACACACGATACACATATAGAGAAAGACTGTGAAAGAGTGTGTGTGCGTCAGTGCGACACACAAGACACACACATAGAGAGAGAGAGTGAGCAACATACACACGCTACACATATAGAGAAAGACTGTGAAAGAGTGTGTGTGCGTCAGTGAGACACACAAGACACACACATAGAGAGAAGGAGTGAGAGAGATCGAGCAAGAACGAGAGAAAAAGTAAATGAGAGGGAGGCCAACGGCCACACGAAAGAAAAACAAACCTGAGAGCGCGTTTTTGACATTTTCATGATATGATTTTGTTTAGAAATGTGTATAAGAGGTGTGTACAAGAATGTACCATGCATACATGCATTGTAAAAAAGCATGCTCTAGTCACCACGAACATCAAAAGAGCTAAGTTGCGTTAATATAAAACCTTAATGTTCTTTGTAATACCAATCCAGAAACAGTTACATACAGGCAACAGCACTTATTTTCCTTTCATCCATTAAACGTAGGATTATCGATATATCTTAATGCAATCTACAGAAGTCCATATGAAAATGCAACTATACCTTTCTTTGCATTGTTGACCTGTCCTCCTTCGACTTGGCAGGCGTGTACTATCAAATACCACTATCGCAACCATGTTCCAGTTAATTGTTTCTAAGGGAGCAAAAGTTTGCACGGCTCGTAGAAGTGCATAATCTTCATCCACCAACCACACAGCCACGGGCAGTACCTACAAACGTACGATATTGTAAGGAAGTAGGTAGATGCGTATGTGTACATATGTATATGTGTGTGAATGTGTATGCTGCGTGAGTTTATGTCTACGTCGCCTATGTTTATGTCTCCGAGGAGTGCATATCTTGGGTGTACATGTACAATGAATGCCCTTTTATATTGTACAGTTTATGCATAGTGCTCAGATCTACTCGGATTCCCATACGATTGTACACGAAAACAAATCTTTCTTTGGATATTACTAGTGCTTAAAACTTGATACACATACAGAACAAAAAACACTAATACAAACACAGATTTATGTACACTACTTTGTACTCTTCCAACACATCAGACAAGCCAGTATGCCTAACTCACAGATGTAATATCATTTCACTAAGGCAGGTTGTTGCTATCACAATCACACTCAAATGCGTACGAATATACATACACTATGCACTATCACACAAACGCACTCATGCATAAACGTACTTTCGGAGCGTATGGGCTCCCACTCCCCGTGACCTGTGCAGTAGTCGCCATGCTTCCAATTGTACCGACACCCAGCCTACCCGCTTTCTTTTTCGGTCTCGCTGTGTTGCTTTTAGATCCTTTAACACTTTTTCCATCTGAAGCGGAACTTTCCTCTCCAGTCTTGTGCTTTTTACGGTTGGTCGGCTTGACAAACTCGCCATCCTTTCTGTTGACACCATCCTGTATACGCAATGAGAGTGTAATATACCTTGCATATGAAATTCCATCAAACTGTAGAACTTGCAGCTCAGATTTTGAGCAAAGGTTTGTCCATATCGTACTAGCGTCTAGCGACATCAAGTGTGATGCGCGGTAATATATGTATATATGTATGTTGTAGGCCTATATCTGCATAGTCAAGTTTCTTGAATACACACCATATACCGACTTGTTGGATTTTTACATTGCACTTACACATACACAGTCCTATCACAACGCAAGTATATGAATCGCTTCTGAGTTGGCTAGAGTTCAATGATAATATATGTATATGAAGGTGATGTGATTATACATACATATGCGCATACACATACAACTAAATACCTTAGTAGTTGAAACGGAAACACCAATGGCCGAAGTTGACCCTATCTTTTTTCTTTTTTTTTCATTCGCAGAGCTTACAAGGTTGCTCTGGTCCTTTACGCTTGTGGAGGAAGATGATTTAGATGGTCGCGTACTGTCTCTACTTTTCGCACTTATCCCAGACCGAGATATAATCTTTTTCTCAACCTTTTTGTTAGCCTTTTCAGCTTCCTGTATTGTGTGAGAGTATTCTTCATGTCATATGCATGTACGTGTATGATTTCGCTAGACATGTATAGCCTCTTGAACGTACTTTTCCTTAACTAAATTCTCTCTCCTACTTAACGTCAGAAAATCCAAGTTTGTATGTTTGACTGTTTTTCTACGAGTGTACAGTGACATTACACATAACAATGCTTTAAGCACAATATCTGTAATATCACACAACCGTGATCGCATACAATGCATAGTCAACGTGAATACGAGATATAACTGTACGCGTATATATCAACATGAATAGATGTATGTACCTGATACAAGCCTGTGTGAGAGGGATCTCTGTAAACAGTTGAATGTCCTATACTAGGTGGACAAAAGAAGGGAAGTACACATTCGCGGTCGTGTACAGATGGAACGTAGAAGAGTGGTCCATCTAAATCAGCAGATGTATCCTGGATATATTGCACAGTATCCATCAATATAAATGAGTGTGGATTTGTGCGTTGTGTATGTAGATAGATGGAGATTGCATGTTATCAACATATCTCTACGCACGCAAACACATATTGACACTATAGGTCAATTCGTACATACATACACAAACATAATGTGCACCGACGTTTAGTTTTTATTGGCCACAAACACTAATATAATTCAGACTCCATACATATGCAAAAAACATTTGTACTCGAGATACATCTAAGCAGAGATTTCACAAACGCAAAATGCAAATCCAAGAATAGTATCATCAACACTTATACTTACGTCTTTCGTGCTCCCGTTCATGTCGTTAGTTAAACCCGACAGAAGTTCTGTTTCATGTCTATTAAGAGTTTGTAACAATTCCAACCTCCATACATCTCCTTCATCTGTTAAATTAGGCACGTGTGATATTTGCGAATCGGCAATTTCATGTGCGAACGGGAATCTTCCATCGTCGTCATACAAGGTTTCCCACAACTGTGTGCAGTATTGGTCAAACTTGTGCCGTGGTTTTTGATCTGAATACACACGGATTTATGTATAAATGAGTGTGCAATATAATATGTATTCATATGTATCAATGAAGTGTGTCAACATATGTTCGTTTACAAACCAGGAAGAGAGGTAAACATATTACATGTAATTCAATCATGATGAATGGGAATCTTTCATTTATCAGGCACTAGTTGAACGGACGTTTTGTTTGTTATTCGTTTACGATCATTTTGCTCGTGTTATATGCATGCTGTGTGATGTACACGAAAGTCGATGAGGTATTGTGCTCAAGCTTGTTTTACAGGTTACATGTACGCATATATGGATGCACGTGGATAAAAGAGTATACGTACTTGCAAGAAATAGTTGCAGCGCATGACGATCATCAGGAGCTTCTGCCTCAGACATACTCTTAACCCACAGATTATCACTTGGAGATTCTCCTGGCACGTCCCGGTCAGTAGAGGGCACCAAATGATCATCAGTATCTGAAGTTAATGTTGTGCCTCAAAAATTAAACGAAAGAAATATAATCTAAACCAGATGTAGTACGTACGTATGTGTAGGTTAATTGTCCAAAATAGTATATAGTTTTTTGTAGATTATATGAACATATCTGTCAAATGGTACTTCAAGAAGAATTACTCATCCACATTAAAGAATATAAAATGGAACATATGCATATATGTACACACAACACAGTTACAGTTGCCTACACATACCAACATCAGTGCCTTCAGTATCAATAGACAACTTGCTCTTCATATCGATTCGGCTCACAGAAGCATAATCAACAATACCTTCCGCATTTGAAGCGTACAAGGACCTCTCAAATGGTGTTCGCGTACGAAGAGAGTACCACTTCGTTGTAGAAGGTGTATGTGTGTGTGTGTATGTGTGCGTGTGTATACGGGTACGCGTTTGCTGTATGTATTCGTACACACATTTGTTAACATTCGCATGCCAATCGTCACTCACGCACACTACCATGTCCACATCAGTGGCTGGAGGAAGTGTTGCCTTCATACAACAACGTGTGGGTATAACAAGAGCACTTACGCAATTTGTTCTTGTGCGAGATCTGGAACGTGGAGAAACATCAAATGGTAAAGTATGCGAGTTAAACGCAGATATCTTCTCACAACGTGACTGGAAGGAATCGGTTGGCTCTATCTGTGTATATTTACACACACCCAAATGAGTATTGTCTTCACCCTTATTGTGTCCAACTACATCATTTAATCCTGTAGCATACACGTCCACGTCCACGCCAGCATCGTCGCTCGCACCGCTCTCCATTTTCACATCTGTACTCGTACGCGCACCTATACTTTGACTGTTCGATACATTCTCGTTCCCACAAACTATTACACGCGAACTGTTGTGATTGACTACATTGTATCTGGTGCACAACGCACGTTTAACATTATTCATAGTAGCAGTGGTGCTTACAAACACCACCACACGACAATCACCCATGTTCGGATACATGTGCGTGGAGTTAGACATTGGTGAGACGGTGGGTGTACCTTCTCCCTCTAATGATTTTGCTACATGCGTTTGAGTATTTGTATGTATACGTGCCTCTTTTCCCCGGTTCTCAATTAACTCCATAAGCTTTTCTAGTTTAACACCAAAAGTCGACGATCTTTCCACACCAGTACCTACGCTCCTATCTTCTTTTTCGTGTGTGTCTATGCCGATATCTTCCGATACTGAGGTGGTTGGTTGTGTGTGGATGATTCTGTGTGGGGTAGAGTTCACTGAAGGCGAGTTTGCGTATGATTGAGTAAGGCTGTTTGGGGAAGATGCGGATTTGTTTGTACGTGCGGAGGGAGAACTTACTTCGTAGCCATCGACTAAAATAGTACGCGTACTGTCAGTAGTACTCCCGTGACTCGTTTCATGTCCTTGTATATCTTGTGCTACATGTTCCGTCAGTTCTGTGGGAGGCAGTGTGGATGAGGTAGATATATTGGTGTATACATGTGTTGATGAAAGAGGGAGGCTCAAAGGATTGTCACATATACGACGGAGCATACAAAACTTGTGCGCTTGTCCCACCATATAATCTTCGTGATTAACTCGTGTGTCCACACTCTCACTTATACCCCCGCCAACTAACTTGTTGTACGCCACGACGACGCCAGAGTCAGTGATGTCACAATATATAGTAGTGGGGGCGGCGTCAAAAGCTTCAAGGGGGACCTGCATTTATATTAAATGTGGATTGAATTCGAGGTTTGTACTGAGACTTGGAATATGGGCTTGCGTGCGCGTTTGAAAAGGGCTTCTGGCTTTTCCGGTAGGTAAACCTCATTGATAGACATACTACGCCATCCAAACACGGGTAATATTGTTCTGATTGTGTGAGCTACTCTGTGTTTTGTGCACGAATTTGAGTATCAATGAGTAAACAAAAGTTCATGTAACCTACCCTTTGTGAGAGTTTTGGTGTCTCCTCTGAGTTCTCATCAACAACAGAAGAACGTGCAGATGCAAGTATGGCGGGTATCTTCGTTGTTAGCGGACCCTCAATGTGCGCTGAGGGGGATCGGTTCGTGGATTGCGCCTGTGCATGCCGTTGTCTCCAGAACTCTGACACAGCATTAGCAATCTTGTTGCACAAACTGCGTCCAAGTAGTGCTCGTTCTTCCTCCAGGCGCTTTGTTTGCGGAATGAGTAGGAGGACGTGTGCATATGAAGGAGGGAGTGAGGGTGGAGAGGACAGGGGATAATGTACTGTGTATCTCACTGGGTGTAATTTGGATATACATGTGTAGTGACATTGATACGCGTGAGCCGACATAACAATAAACCCGAATCATAACTCACGCACTTATCTAGTAACTGTTGTGTTCTCCTCATTCCTTAACACACACCAACCTTCATAAACTTAGCCGCCAGTGTATGTTCTGTTCATATACCTTGAAGACACACTATCACAACATACAATCCAAAGAACACACCTCATCTCTAAGCTTCTTATCCAAAAAATGTTGTAGAACAGCCAAAGACAGTTGCTTCGCAACTGCCCGTTTCCACTTCCGTTCTTCATGAAAATCAGTCGCCATCCATCCCATTTCCTTGAGAAGGAAATCCCAATGTGTGTCTAGGCGTGGAGGTTCCTGTACACATATTTAAGCGCGAACGTGCGTGTGGTAAATCTATGTTAATACCATACATGTACAAACTCGCACTCAACACATAACAATACAAACCCTTCCCACATACACAAACACATATTGTAGCCGATTACATTTGTACTTCTATTGACCTCGGTCTCCCAAAGAATACAAAACAACACACGGGCTAGCATATACTCACTACAAAAAAAATTAGTACATACTAACGGCGACACGGCATATGATGAAGGTACGTAAACATTAACACACAAGTACAGGTAATATACTTTAATACGAGGTAGGCGCTTCCATGCAATGGCACCTAGTTCCTTGATAGCGTTATATTTCCTTTGTATTAGAAGATCGCGTGTTCTAGAGTCCAATTTTGGGTCTGATATTTGCTTTATAAACGAAGACTGCGCAATGACCGAAGAGAAGTTTGAGTATACAATGCTTTGGGTAAGTTGGTGGATGAGTTATAGTATGCACTTGCTGTTCATACATATGCACGGGTGGTTGCCTGTATGCTAAATTCGGTTAGGTGCTGTATGTAGAATGTGAGTTAGATGATGAGCGTGTAAGTATGGTAGAGCGTATCCGTGATTGTGCATGCATCACACGTACACGTAATTATCGTCACCCTCTATCTTTCACACTGGAAGTACGCTTGCTGATGACATCTTCAGTACATTTTTCAACATAATGGGTATATGACAATGGTCATGGAACCTTTAAAACACAAACAAATATACAACATCCAGCAGTCCATACACATGCCTGTTGTTTTGTGGGAGGGGCATCATTTCCGGCACTATCTCGCAGCCAAGGTTTCTGGTCACTGATGTTCATATGGTCTTGCCAAACGTCTTCATTCAGATCGATACGATGTGACTTCATAAATGTCAACATTGCCGCGCTCTTCTTAGTGTCCAATAGCCATGTGGGATAGTCAAGTACTGTTCCGTGCTTTTCCATAAAGTATAGTTCTGTGGTTGTGATTGTATGGGTAAATCTTTTTACGTGCATACGTGTGTGCTACACGGATGGATCTGTAGGTAGGGGTTAAAACAGTGAGAGCAGTAGTATGGGGACACAGCTTGTACAAAAATTATATAGACTTGTTGTTCTTGTAAAAATACTGCTAGTCAAAACACATTGTATTGAATGTCCCATGTACATTCTTCCGTGGTTTGAATGTGTATGTACGTATATCTGTTTGAATGTGTATGTACGTATATCTAAGGTATTATTATATATCTATTTAATTGTACGACATTATGGTACATAAGTGTACATAATATGGGTGTACATAATATGTGTCAAAATGGGATATGGTATAGTTCATAAAGTATATTGTAGTCCTTGTGTTATTAAACAGCATGCATGCTAATTCAATACCCCATCACGTTGAAACTAAAACAGAAAGCATGATTTCGTATAATTTTGAATGTGCGTACTTTGTGTTTGGTTAGTGTGTTTATATGTGGAAAAAATCATATCGTATATATGTGCATGAGGTGGGGAGGGGGCACTGCGTGATTTCATCATTGCACTATAACTTAAATACGATATAGCCATGTATTCTTTCAAGCTTTTTCACACAACAATGATCTTGCGTGTGTATTAACTTTTGGAGTTGTTTATGCACATATATCGTATGCAAGGATATAGTGCGCTCCATGTTTTTGCGTTTGGGTACATCAGCCAGACTGGTCGTGTACAGTGCACGGTTCGGGGGTACTTGTGCAACGCATTTGTATGTATATAAACGTAACGTGCGTATATCTCTAATTCAACGCACAAACAATAATATACCTGCTAACTTCTCTTCGTATGAAGTAGAAACTCTGCTTAAAAGGAGTGCCTTCAGCTCCACAACCATATTACGTTCAGGTACATCAGCCACATTATCGTGTGTAGGAGCCCGACTACTCCCTCGACGGCTGTGATTTTTAATCATGGTATATACATACGTATGATGAAGTTCGATCGAGTTTGTGTTTACTCGCATCTTTGTCCGTACGAATGCGTGTGGAGGTGTATATATGCGTACATGTGTATCCGTATGTTGGCGTACATAGAGTTTGTGCGTAATCATGCTTGAAATGGTGTGCACCTCTGTAGTCTATATAGATTAGGCTATATAAGCATTATACTGACATGCTCTATTCACTAGCTATATTAAGGTAGGAATCTTATTGTTCAGTCGCTGACTGCGAAGGTGATTTATATGCCTTGGTGTTGTGGGTGAATATGTTTTACCTATGGCAACGTCGATATAAAGGTAACAGTTCAGTACATTACTATTATATAATGTGCATACATGTATATCTACGACGTGATGTATATTATACATCTACACATGTGCTCTGAAATATATGTAGGAATAAGTATATAAAAATGCATTTCAAAATTCTTTCACCATGATAACGTACAAGCCACCGAAAGACGGTGTACAATTGTACAATGTCGCTCTCGTTCGCATATCTACGTATACATTGGTGTAAATTAATAGGTATACATTAATTCCTTATCGAAACTGGCATATTTACGTAAGAGTATGTATGTCTACATATATACACAAGCAATAACTTACACTCGACGACCTCCGGTTTCATCAGATGGGCCCATGTTTGATCTAGGTTATCTACAAGGCCGAATTGAACACGCTCTTCCCAAGGATAAATTATCTCATATACTCACGGATGGATTGTTTACTGTATTCGTTTTTGATTTGTTTGAATTTCTTCGCTTCAAAGTACCAGTTATGCAAACGTCTACTGAACCGTGACTATGTAGGCATATACGTGTTTGTGGGCGTTTGTGTAGGCATATTTTGGGCATCAAGCTAATCGTAGTGCATCGCTATGTCACATGCATTAATATGACAATAGACACACACATATACTGCTCGTTGAACAGCTATACACACTGTGCGTGTATGAGCCTACACAGGTGCACGCGTGTAGCTACTTATAACTAAACGAAGCATACCTGCTTGCACCATTTCGAATCGATATGTCCACCCATTCCGCCAAATAAATAGCCCCTTAAAAGGCCCGTATATTTTTCATAAATACCTATAGATCTCAAATCGGGATTAAAGCCCTTTAAAAGGCCCCCATATTTCTCATAAATACCCATTGTCTTAATCCAATGTTAAGACCCTATAAAATGCCCCTATAATTTTGTAAATTGCCACAAGGGTGCCTTTTGTGCCTTTTATACTGTTATCAGTTTGTATCACTCACATGTACGTTCTGTACACATAGCAACGCACACACATATACACACACACGCATGTGCACGCACGTACACATAGATACACATAGCAATGCACACACATACTCATGTATAGGTATATGCATTTACTCAAGTTTACGTACCTTTTCTGTCGGTGAAAACTGAAAGCGTGCAGAACAAAACACTCAAATTTAGAACACTCAAATTTAGAACACTCAAATTTACTCCCATTAGCTTTGGTAGGTAAACCTGCAACGTAGTTTGGACTAGATGAGTTCAACGTTTAGACTATATTATCTCCATGACAGGAATGATTTGTTCCAGGAAGCGGCAGAACTTCTTAACACCGCCTGGCCAAGATCTTACTCGGCTCGCCAGGCCACGTTCAAACGCTCGAAGAACACTCTTCCGTGTATGTACGTGTTATTGCGCTCTCAATCTCCCAACGGAATTGATATGGATGTGAAAACAGTCTCAACTCAAGCCAGTATTGATATAAAGGCGAACGAAAGCATCACGCTTGGTTCGCCAGCCGCCCCATCCGTAAATACCAGGAATGAAACTACTTATAATGTATGTACTCTGTGTGAGGGTGAGTGCAGTCACGCGTGCAAATCAGACACGAAATCGTCAACACATAACGCATTAGCTCCTGTCAGAGAGATATGTACAATCACTGTGGACACAAGTAAGAACGGATACCACGAAGTCACTAGAAATGTGGTAATAGGCTTTGCACAGGTCTGTTTCCCACACAAGCCCAGAAATGTTATCGTTCAGTCGGTAGTGATACACCCTTCTCTACAGGGGTTAGGTCTGGGCAAAGCCCTTTTACTATCTATTGAAAACGATGTGAAGATTCGACTTAAAATCGTACGCATACACCTTAGCACAACAGACAAGGTTGAATTCTATAAGCGGTGTGGTTACAGGGTAGTAGGGAATCAAATGTACAATAGTAGCCATGACGAAGCGCACAGCGATGCTGAGAAAGGCAATCAGATGCCCGAATTAGCGGAAGACGAATCCAGAGATAGTTCCATAAATATCCCACATATGCAAGTACAGTCACCATCTTTACAACTTCCAGCTCCAGTTGCACCACGAATGCCCCCTCCTGGCCCTCCTCCCCCCCCTCCTCCGCCGCCACCAAAAGGAGCAGTGAGTGACTTCGTTAAGCCCATGTGGTTGTGCAAGCGACTATGAGCTAAAGCTTAGGGTTCCCTTTCATATAACTTCCGAAAAGTGCAAGGTTTATCTCACGTATTTATAGATGCAGTTTTTGCAAGTTTATAGAGTGCAACGTTTCTTGACAAACCCATGAAATTTCCACATGTGTTCTGTTATCACAGTCGACGCATCGACCTACAAACTCGCAATATGTATCTGAACGTATTACTTGACGACGAATAAAAATATAACTGCAAGGTCTGAATGACTGAAGGAATCCTACGTGCGTATATTTTCGAACACTCCAATGTATGTGTGTGTATATATTTATGCGATATATGCACATGTGCTTCTGTCTATTGCGTTACATACACACAGATACCCACCTTCAGCAATCAGTAAATGTACTTTTAATGTTACAATGAACTTCGATGACTACATTTTTGACTTTCAGCATGCTCTACATACATTTACCTTTCCTTCTAAGATCTCATATTTACAGGTGTTGTTGAATGTTAGCGTTCAGTTGTGTTGCACCGACCGTGTTGCACACGACTGATTTAAACGTACATATATGTATTTGTGTGTATATTTTTTGTGAACGTGCTTTGAAGAGGTCGTGTTATGCGCAACGATATACGCAGGTGTGGGTATATTTGCAAGTGTATGTGGATTGAATAGTCGTGGTTGTAGACACGCCACTGCAACATTTGTGTGTGTGTGTGATTATTTTTGAGTTTGCCCCTGGAGAGCATTCACTCTATCACTAAAGCGAATGAAGGCATCTGGAGATTCTTCCATAAGGTTCCAAACCTTGAGCTTACCCTTACCACCACCAGCTGCAACAACGAACGGAGAGTCTGGTGAAAAGCCTGCAGCGTATACCGGGCCCTGTGAAGAAGTGTGTCTTGAGTATACGGGTGTACATGTGTAGAGTATAATACAAGCACACCACTCACGCGTATAGATGTGAATAGCAAATACGGAAATTGTAACAAACGCGCCATATGCGTAGTAATCCACAGGCAGTTATATGCTACATTACATCAGTGTGCAAATAAATCTTACAACTACATGTATATGAAGCACGAACGTATTATTGGTATGTTGAAATAGACGAATGAAATAAAACCTACTTGTACGCCCACAAATGCCAACTTAACATAATATGCACACAAAGATATACACATACCAGCTTCGTTTCGTGACTAGCTACTGCGATTGGCTTATTATCAATTGTGTCCCACACCTTAACCATCTTATCAGCGCCAGTTGTTATTACTAATCCAGGTATATATAAACTGTACCAGAAATATGAGATTGACGTATGAGTATAAGAACGCTATATATATATATAAGCATATATGCTTGTGTGATAAGCTCATAATATTACTTTCACTGCGTGCAATGTGAGTACACGAATACACTTGAGGAAAATATGAGATTAAAAAAACAAGAGATGCACAGGCATTTAGTACATGTAAGTACACATACAATATACTCTGAGACACATCGCCACATGACAAAAGGAGAGTGAAAAAAATACACATACACAGAACAAGCGGAAACATACAGACGACAGAAAATAAACGCACCTAAAGGACACAGTGCAAGCTGCTTTATGGTGGGCGCTAATTGTGTACAAAGGAGACGTAGGCGTCTTAACATCGCAGCAAACAATGTTGCCATTGTCAAGAGATGTAAGGAACTGATCCGCGTTGTGAAGATTCCAAGCCATACTCTCGACTTCACCGTGAAGTTCCCATCGAAGTACCTATATGGAACGTGATGAAGTGCGCATTCGCGTGCGTGTGTGTGAATGAGCATGAGAGAGTGTACTTTCAGCGTACGTGTGACAATAACATTCCGTTTTACCGATTGTACCTTTGTCGACGCCTGCATACATTGTTCATAAACATATGTACAAATATACATACCTCAGTAGGGTTACGACAGTCTACTACAGCAGCGGTACCATCGTAACTACCAGTAAGCAGTACAGTTGGACTCACAGGGTTCCATTTGACAGATTGAACTTTATTTGTGTGATGTGTCAAGTTCAGCATACATGTGCCTTGCGACAAATCCCAAACCTGAAATGCGAATGTAAGTGAAATGCTGGCTATGAGTATTTGCGTAGCACATGCACAGGTATCCGTGCACGTTGGTGTAGATACATAAAATCATTAACAGCGTGTTGAGAAGTGTTGTGTGTATGTGCACTATATACGATTGACAAACTACGTGTGCGTATGCGTGGATTCTACATGCATAATCGGCCGGCTGACAATAATGTATGTTAATCCTATATTGTGGGCTACCTTTCAGTATGCTCTATAACTGAAGCGTTTCCGTGGGTGATCGTAAGAGGAACTGCAAAACTGTCATCCAAGTAGGAGACCTACAACCTTCAGCAGGCCACTACAAACTTGCACCCGTTCAATGATTACACCGGTATTATAGGAGACGGACACTTCAACAAAAAGTTAGAAAAGTTTATCTACATACACATGAATTTGTACATACCTTTACACTTTTATCTGCGGAACCACTAGCTAAAAGATTTCTGTTTGGTCTGTTCCATGCAATCGACAACACAGCATCCACATGTGTCTTTGTCTGATCTACCGGTTTGGCGATACTTCTAGTCTTTTTCTGCTTCTTGCCTATATGAGCAATTGGAAGTGGGAATGTG
The DNA here is from genome assembly GCA_033442365.1 of Creolimax fragrantissima. Classification (NCBI taxonomy): domain Eukaryota; class Ichthyosporea; order Ichthyophonida; genus Creolimax; species Creolimax fragrantissima. The sequence goes on from JAWQFL010000013.1 coordinate 248,223, forward strand.
AGTAAGGATTGATCAGAGACAGATAGATAGAATGAAGAGGGTCGCACACTGGTTTTACAATCCGTACGTCATGGTTACGAAATTCGGTACCTTTAACATTATAGAGAAAGAGAAACACGTACATAAAATACTGTCAAAACATTACAAATATGGAAATACAAATGTATAGATACAAACCTAACGTTCAAACTGCACAAATTCATTAATACATTACAAATAATGATAGTAAGAGAACTATACCGTTCTTTCCCTTTTTCTTAGACCTGGTGACGACCTTCTCTGCGATCTCTGGCAATTCACCAAGCACACACACAGCCTCGACTGCATCCACAACATCCAGATCCCATACTTCAATCTGTGGCAGCATGGTACCAACAGCTAAGAAGTTACCTTTCGTATCAGGATCAGCTGGATCAAAGTCAAGCCTGTGAACACGGAAGACACGTGTAAACGGTTCAACATATAAGAGAGTGATTGCTTGTATGGGGTATGACGCAAGGAGGTTGAGTCTCCCGTAGGGAAGTTTTCGTTAATTCGCTACGTATATGTATCAAGAGATGCTGATTGGTGCTATATACGTGGGAGAAGTACTGTTCAAGAAATGTTGGTGTGCAGATGTAGTACGAGTGGGTGGGCGATCGGTCGATTGCCAACATTACGATATCGACAGATATACAGATTTATCACTATAATTGAACCACCGGACATAATCATGATGTCCAAGAGAATACAGTTAGTCTATCACATCATATATACGCAGTAACGCAATTTATATACATTCTTACATGCATACGTACTTACCATTCCATACACAGTGGGAACCCGCCAATCAGAATGTCGTGATGTACAAACAGATTATTGTCACCTTCTTCATACACATATGCTTCTATCCGACTGTGCTCCTCCTCTGTCTGTCCAACCAGAATGAGATTGTCGGTAGGTTTGATGGTGAAATCTTCGATTTCTTCATCATCTATAATATCTGCGTCTGTATAAATTAATATGTGTAAGTATCGGTGAATATGGATCCATAGGTCTTATTGTACGTCCTTCTACAAGACATGTGTGTGGCCGATTCGTGTTCATATCTAATGTCAAATCAGAACGAGATTATCGGTGATGGAAAATAAGCATTGTACTGTATTCTCATGATCCGCGTCTTCCACACATATAGCTGTACAAACAGCATTAATATATATACAATTTACATCATTTATTGTGTTGAATATATATGTATGTACTTGTGAGGGTGAAAGAACATTTGTCGTCAATACATAGAAGCATGCCCGTGTGTAGCTATGCGTATTTGATTAAACCAGAATGTACTGTTCGGTGCTATTTGAAAATACACCGATTGCACCACAGTATGCGATGTATGAACATGCTGAATGTGTTTGGATGCAAAGACGATATATTGTGCGTGTGGTCAGCTCACATGCGTAACTCCATACATGCTGATGGTAAATGACTCTGTACTGTCATGCCTGTACATCTATCAGACTGTGCGTATATGGATTTGCGTAAGCAATACTAGGATACCGAATAATAATATACTCAGACACTTGCGACGTCAGTGAGTACTTACTTGTAATATAAGGATCTTGCGTATTTGATGTGTGCACAACGAGACCACCGAGTCCTGTCATTCGTGCTTGAACTTCATCGTCATCACTATCAGCATCTTCGAAAGCATCGTCATCTTCCTCGTCGAACTGCATCTCATTCTACGAGTATCAGTGCACACCCAATATATTACATACATGCGTGTGGACGTGTAATTTGTGAGTGCAATATACTCCATGCCTGTATGTATAGATAATCTAATCGACGCGACTTTGTACGATAGCACATATAGGTGTACAAAACAATCAACACAACTGTGTGTGTGTGTGTGCGTGTGTGTGTGTGTGTGTGTGTGTGTGTGTGTGTGTGTGTGTGTGTGTGTGTGTGTGTGTTTGTGTTTGTGTGTATGTGTGTGTGTGTGTGTGTACGTGTGTATGTGTGTGTGTGTGTGTGTGTGTGTGCGTGTGTGTCTACGTAAATGTGCGCATAAACGGGTAATATACAGAAAAATAAAATCGAGTACATAAACAATCACACCTGTTCAGCATCCATATCTGCATCGTTTTGCTCGTCCTCATCCTCCTCATCTTCGTCTGCATCCCCCTCACTGTCATCCAAAGAAGCAGTACGCGTTTGTTCAATTAATGCTTCAAGCACATCTCCTTCCAACTCTACTTTCTCGGGCATGGCGTTGGCCACCCCTCTCTCCACCCACGTTAGACATGAGATCATAGACATCGTGCGTGGGTACGTGTGTGAATGAGTGAGTGAGTGAGTATGTGTGTGCGAGAGAGTGAGTGTGTGAGTGTGCGTGTGTGTGTGTTTGTGTACATATGTGTGTATTGGTGCATATATGTGTGTGTGTGTAAACATGATATGACGTCATAGCCCCACGTGCGATCCACACAGAGTAATGGACAATTACAGAATTTTGGAAAACTTTCCAATTCTTCCAAACACTGCAACACACACACACACACTCTCTCTCTCTCTCTCTCTCTCTCTCTCTCTCTCTCTCATTCTTGTGAACGACGATGGTTAGGTAGTAGTAAGTCGTAGAAATCAGATCAGAAGAAGGTTGGTAAGGCTAGAAAGTTTGTACGTCTCGAAGGTTGGTAGGGTTTCAAATGAAAAGTAATTGTAGAAGGTTGACAGAGCTCAGATAGTTGGTTAGCAGTAGACGGTTGTCGGACGTTTAGTCAGTAGTAGTAGTAGGATCAGATCAGAAGATTGGTATGACTGATATGGTTTGTAGCAGCAGCATCAGTAGGGCTCTCATGGATATTGAGTAGCATTAGCAGTAAGGGCTCATATGGTTAGTAACTCTCGTTCGCATATAAAGTTAGGGATAAACTAGAGATTCCAATTGTAAAATTGGGGACAAACATTCGGACACAATTGTTGAATTGGGGATTTCGGTGAATCCAATTATAGAAGCTGATACTAAACGAAATCGAAAAGATAAGATCGATACATGTGTACTATACTTACACCCATACGTCTATATATCATACAAAATACTTGCAAATATTCATATGTATGTATGTATATGTGCACAATACATTGATTGCACAGAGTTACTGATTGTATATCGCTCTTTAGCAAAGAAACAATTTCAATTGCAAGCGATCAGATATAAATATCTAGACAATTTCGTTCATTTGGCTGTTTGGAGAAGAAATAATGAGCAATCCAATGAACATGTTGTTGAATGGAGTTCCTGAAAATAAAGAAAATTGCACTCTCGACTCTGTAATAATATGACATATACAAGTATCAAGTCGCATCCATAAAAAAAAATTGATATTACACAAAATTAGTCAAATTTGATACTCTCAAATTGATCACTGCAGTATAGATTTACATGTCAGTAATGTGTGAAACCGACGGACAGAGATTGCGTAGCACTCAGACCTGTACTGCGGACAATATATTTGCTTTGCAGTAATTGTAGTTTGCTACTGCACTATTGCTATTGAAAGTTTCCATTCGACATACTATAAATATTTGTCATGACATTTATTAGTCAGGTCCTTCCAAACTCATCCACAAGATACTTGTGATACATGTACTCACGAGTAGAATATTCTAGTCGTCCAGCACGCTATCTAACCAATCCTCCAAATCATCTGTCTCTGTGGCCAGTACAGGTGTTTGTTCTTTACTATGTGTGTTCGTATCTCCGCTAAATGCTACACCTTCATCCGTATTCGCATCAATCGGCGCACTATCACTTAATATTTTCTTAATATTCGATGCATCAGATTCAGATGATATCCCTCGGGAGGGATTGTTTTGTGTTTGTATCGAAGGCAAAGAAGCAGTTTTCTGGGTCTCGGTTTCATGTACTACATCATTGAATATCTGCTTGCCCACTGTCTCCGTAGTATATCTTTGATCGTGTTCATACATGTCAGTTTCTATAGGAAGAGAGACTTGAATAGGAATGTAGTTTGGATACAATTCATTTCTTGCCTTCATATTCTCGACGGCTATTTGCTGCCATTCATCCACTTTCGCAATCGAAAACACACGATCTACCGTTTGGCATACATCAGTATTAAGAAGTTGACATAATGGTATGCACCTTAAAGCAGATGCTAGATCCTCCCTAATGCAATTCGTTCAGTACATTCAGTAGGATGATGCAAGAAGTGAAGCTAAGTCCATTATTGCTGTTGAGTGTTATTGCATGTGCGTAGTTGTATACAGGTGTAAACATGATACGGTCAATGTGTGCAGGTAAGAATGTGTGTATACAATTATGCATGTGATTGTTATGCACATACTGAAGGCCCTTATCCACGTCATCGTCATCCAACTGCGTATCCACATCCCATGTACTTTCATCGCTGATGCGGAAGTGTGAGCTCGTGTCTGCATTTGGATCAGCTGTACACAACATATGCGAGTTTATGTGTGAACTCAACGCGATACGTGATAATACAGGCAAATATTATACTTGGAGTTGATGCTGCAGTATGCAGCTATTACGTATACCTATGACTTTATGTATAACAAATAGCCATGAATCGCGCTAGAAATATGTGTGTGTTTGCCAATTCGCTGTGTGCATTGTCCGCTAGGTATATGAATTCACTTAGTGGAACTTTAAACATGGATATCCGTTAACATGTTGCTGACGTTGTGATTGGCTACCAGTGATCTTATCTGTAGTCAAATACGCGAAGTGCAATAATTGTACCCACCATTTTCAAGCAGATTTTCCAACCGTACATGCTCACCCATCGCCAAGCCTATGAGAAGTTCATGGAAAGAGTATATCTTAGCAAGGAGCCCACAATGTGTTTCGTGAAAGTGTGGCCAGAAACGAATTGTGATTTTGCAGAGCTAGGAACATGAGTCAGCACACAGTACGGTACAATTCTTGACGTTCGTAAAAAGTGGCTACAATCGAACGAATATTTAGCACATAGACGCATAGATATGTTGTTCGTGTGCACAACATTGGTCGGGCTTTGGGTTAGGATTTAGGTGTGCGCATGTACGAGAAATTGCAGGTAAGGACCTCTTCCAGAGGTGCACTCTATCAACCATTCAGGAAGCAAGCACAGACTTCTCGATGTGCCACTTTATGTTTCATTTCCAACTCGACAGTCGACGTGTAAACTAATACACGTCCATAAACAGCCAAAAAAAAAAAAAGAGAGAGAGAGATCAGGTTTTACTACATACTGTAGTCTTCAGGTTCTTCATTATAACGATACGAATTGGATCCAAGAGGCTTGCCTCCGTCACCTTCCTTCCGTCTGTTTACTTTCTTAGGACCTTGTTTTTCATTTCCCCCTTTTGTTTTATTTTGTGAGTTGGCATTCCCTCCCGTTTTCTTGGATAGGTTTTGCTGGTACTGCCGCGAGCGTTTCTGTTTGTGTTGATCGGGACGCATAGTGGTGAGCTTACGTGTGTGTATGCTAGTTATTTGTATCTTCCTTTATTGAACGACATGAGTACAAAAAGTCATGTTTGTGTATGTGTGTGTGTGTGTGTGTGTGTGTGTGTGTGTGTGTGTGCGCATGTGTGTGTATGTATGGTGTGTGCATGTGTGTTGGTGTTAGTGTGTGAGTGTTGGTGTTAGTGTGTGGGTGTTGAGTGTTGTGATTTGTGTAATTGTGATTTGTGTTATTTGTGTGTGATTGTGATGTTTGTGTGGCCGAAGCGATTCGACAAAATTTGGTTTACACACACATACACACTCGCACATACATACATACACAACACACATACACACAAACACAAACACACACACACACACACACACACACACACACACACACACACACATACACACACACACACGCACGCACCTCAACACAAACCTCTTCTTCAACGTCGACCACAAAGTACTGTGTTTTGTGTCTCCACATAGCATATCTGACTTTAGTCGGAGTACCGATTACCGACCATATCGCAACCAGCTTCACTCCGAATCGTACCATGTCCTTCCCCATGACAGTTTTGAATTACGCTCGTTTCTTGCCACTCAAACATAATCTTATTCACCCAAGTTGCAATACCGCAGTTGCACAACTCAGATTTTCCTACAATAGTGAAGCTCGCAGTACCACTGCTGTTACTTCACCTACAATGTCGACCACCATGTAAGTGCAATGTCTTCACCAAAGTTTGTATTCCTGTCATGTATTCGTTACTATACGTATAGGTATGTAACTCACGGCTCAGACTATGATGCGTGAAAGGCATGCAATGTAAAATCCTCAGTCCACTATTAGTTTTACGTGCATAAGGAAAACATGTAAAATATTGCTGCTTCCTGTCAGTAACTAGAGTATGTATTTTTTATATTCAAATGTAGAAATTCTATGGCTGAGGTTGATAGAGTACACCATTTTTGGTTCAAAAATGACTTTAGTCCCAACTTGGAACTGTGGTTCAGGTGTGTAAGAATTTCTCATCAACAATTTGTTCATACGAGATTGTTGTTTTGTTTACATTATGCAGCATTGTTGTACTCGTAAACGTCTCTATACGCGCAAAGAGTGTCTTCTATGACTAATGATACTGTACATTGCAGATTGTCTCAGCATGATTTACGTGCTCATATTGAATCCGTGACTGTCTGTACACCTTCCCGTGAGTGTGGTGTTCCCTGCTACATACGCCTGCATATATATGCGTATAACTGTGTACGACTATGTTAACCCTTTGTCCTTGTACAGTATGTCCTTCCTGAATATATTATGGTTACACACATTTTTTATGTGTGTGCACGCGTGTATTCTGTTTATGTTGTATGTGTTAGAACCGTATTTTATATGATCATAAACCTGATCAAGCCTGTACTGTTTATTATTTGCAGCCCCACGTCTCAAACAGATGATAAGATTCGTTCAGAATTCGGTTCTCTCGTTGAGAGAGCATTGGATTGCGAACTACAGGACTGGGAAACTGCTACCAGTCACAAGCCGTTAATGGCGAAAATTCTTCTTGTTGATCAGGTATAGCACACACTTTTAGCGTAGTCTTGTTTGCTTGAGTATGTACTTGTACATATGTGTGTGTTTGCATGTATGCATGTATGTATATGTGTGGATGTGTGTTTTCGTTGCAAAATTTTGGTCTTTTATGGGTGGAAGAGTTGTTTTAAGTTATCACGTATATATGTTGACGTGTCCGTTTATTGTAAATGAGGTAACATTAATTTGGCCGATGGAAAGAATATCACACATTCGGCACACCACCGCTTTGTTCTCGTATATTACAAACCTAGGATTGATGATTCCGTTTGAGTCACTCACTACTCACACATGTTTGCTTTAATAGTTCACGAGAAACATCTACAGAAAGGATGCTATGGCTTTCTCTGGAGATGGCATTGGCGTACGGTATGTTTTAAGATTGACTATGAAAGTATAGGATAATTACACATGATCTTGGATTGTATGTTTAAATATGTGTTTGTGTTTGTGTAGTTGGCCTTTAGAGCGCTACTTATTACTGTGTATCTATATACATTATAGAAGCCCGCGCCAAACGCTCATTGTCATGACGAAAAGTATTAGAAAACTAGTCCCACCATGCCTACTGGGTTTGACTGTATATAACGATGAGTGCGTATTGTTGTAGTATGTATATGTTCCATATATGTTATATGTTTCCTTACGACATATATGTCTCTATATGGCTGAAATCGTATATATACAATGCCATCGTCGGTGTTGTCATCGGTCTATGAGGTATTTCAAAACAAGCTTTCTCTTGATGTCAACATTATGTGAATACTCTTTGAAGAAGGTATGTTGGTTATTTGCTTACATCCTTGATGTTCATTAGTAAATAACGAACATATAAAGGAATCTTCATTCTGAATTGAGCGCGATTAATACCGGTATGGGGGTACAAACACTGTCCCTTTCAAACAGTGAATGTGTACACGTCGGCCTCATAGTTTATGAGAAAGTGCCATAATATTTCAAATCATGGCATTATATTTTCACACTCATACGCCTCATCACTGATAGGTGTGCCCATAAGCTGACCACTACACATCTAGACAAACTACATCCGATGGAGTTAGCCTTTGCTGTCCTTCCAATGGAGCACAGTGAGGATATCGCCAACCACGAAGTCGCGTATGTTTTACGCAATGCATTAATGCAAACAAATACATCTACACACCGCAGCTGCACGTACATGATAACTCGCCTATAAACTACGAACCCCCCGTACAAAGATATCTACCATTTCAGTACGAGCATAATCAGTCACTTGTGCTTGAACTCACTTATCTACTCACCCACACTCCCTTATCATACATACTTATACAGTCAAGCCAGACATCTTTCAACCATTAAATGACACACAGTTTCACCTCATCCACCAACTGACTTGCTTGTCGATAAACATATTTATATTCGGTGCTTGCACATATAGTACGTGATACGTTGGTATATGGCACTTGAAAGAGCTGTATATTCTTTCACATGCGTTTACAAGCTCACTTGCTGATGTTTATAGTCACACATGTACATATAGATGCACACACGTGTATAACGTGCTTGTTTAATCATACATGCAATCATTCATTTGTAAATCATACGCGAACTGTTAGATCACACTCGCAAAGCCATGACAAACGTGATTTGAGATGCACGCATACACCAAGTTTTGTCTTGTTACTGATGTGGCGTGTGTTATGAATGAAACAGAATTATTCATTAACTCGTACACTCGCGCATGCTTTAGTGGACACGAACACGCACATTACGTCAGTCATTCATATTTACATACTCACATGCTTTGAGCGCAGACGTTTCTTCTCACGTTTGATGTCTTGAATTGGTAATAGAGAAAAACTATTGGTGGATGGCATAGCGACGTACAAGGGCAAGTATGACTCCATGTTCATCAGTGTACTGGAAAACTTTCTACAATACTTGCATGGCCATACAGTATGTTACTCTATTATATTGAGTATATCTGCTATACACAACAAAACGTATCATGTTAAGAGTATGTGATCGATGTCATGCATGAAAAATGATTGGTATTGCGCAATTACGATCAAGTCAAGAGGACAAACTCATCGAATCGACATACGCAGCACGCACTTAGCACGCGTATACATATGCAGGTGTGTGCAGGCACATACCTACTCGTAGGTAATCCATACTTGATAGTGGTACTATTGGACTTGTACCACAAAATGAACACTAAATTCATTCTTGCTTTGTATGTATCTTACTTATACGGTTCATTTCTAACACGATTCATTAGATTGGTAGGCACATTCTAACCTTCTTTGCTTGCTATTTTCTTATACGTGTAGGCCATTGTGAAGGAATTCGGGCGTTATCCACACAGAAACTGGGCGTTGGGAAGAGAATCAACACTCGCTGAAATCGAATACTTGAAAACTGCATCAGGATTTGGGCAATAAAGCAACAGAAAATGATCTGCATTTTTCTGGGATAACAAGAATGAATTGACTCCCTCAGCGTGTTAAACAATATACACCACTACGGTATGACCCGGCAAGTGTTAAACATGGTTGGACCCACACGACCTGATAGGTGAATTAAAGGTTTCATACCAAACCATAGAACAAAGAATGCACAAGTAATCAATGTCCGCGTACTGAGTATTACCACGTAGAAATACAGTATATTTGCACCCAACCTAGGACGTGACAGGATACCCAAACTAGATGCTGAAGATTATGATGAACTACGCCGCAGAATACGAGAAACACAAATAAAATGTCATTCAACTACGCAATATGCTGCGTTTGGGTACCCAAACTAGATACTGAAGATTATGATGAACTACGACACAGATTACGAGGAAGACAAGTAGAATGTGATTCAACTACGCAATATTACTATAGTTGTATTCAATGTGGTTGTAGTTGATTGTATTTATCAATCTTGAAGACAATATTCAAAGCCGTATTCGGGATACCGCAATCTACTTGACTAAGCACGACCCGGAAAACGCCGACTTGGATCTTAATCAGGCTAGATCTAACTCGATTTGATGAAATGTCGATAAGAAAAGTGCACGTCCACGTATTTCTCCTTACTTGGGAATACTTGAGAATATTAGCACCGTCAGTGAAGTGCATGCCAGGCCCAGGCCTGTATCATTGAATTCGCAAACTGGTATGCAACAATTGTTGGTAACTCTCCTTACAATGCAATACCCTTTAATCGAACAAACCGATAGCACTGAAGCAGAGCTCGATCCACTTAATACTCAAAGTGGATCCTTGGGAGTTGACGACTGCTATGTCACAAAACGTTATATAGTTCACTATAAGAGCAGTAGATAGTTGGAATACAGATATCTAATTGTGGATCATATATTTTTTATCTTTTTCTTTATTGAACGCTGTTTCCGAAATAGAGAAGAGAATGCACAACGCAAACAGGCGATTTAAAGAAATTAACCTGGCGGCCAACCTAGCTGACGACCGCCAATGATATGCACGTGGAGGTGGTAGACGGATTGTGCGCCGTGCTTACCATCATTGATTACTAGAATGGAAAAGAGGGAAACAAGATATCCGCATAATGGATATAAATGAAATATTGCGTATTTATGGATTCGAACTAAGCTTGCATGAATATATTACGTGCGGATCAAGTGCCAAGATAATGATGAGGCGGAAGAAATGCCACAGGCACCAATGAATAACAAAACCATGTACACAGACCTGTGTGCGTCTGCAACTATTAAATAAAAGTGGTTAAACTAAGTGATCCCAGCTAGTTATCTACCGTGATTCTGACCTTTAAACTTGTGCATTTCTACTAAGAATTATCATCACGTTCAAATAGCTACAAGTACATACCAATACATCATATACGTATCATAGCTATACAGGTGTACTGCATGTCACTCCACAGTAATCGATCATACCGATTCTATATCCGTCATTTAAGCCCTCTTGCTTTGCGATCTTTCTCGCTATCGTCATCAAATGACCCAAGATTGGCTCATCTTCGTCCTCAACCTCGGAAAATCTTGCAATAGGCTTACGGGGTATCAGCACGACGTGCACTGGAGCCTGTTATGTAAACGAATCGGACTATATAATCAACCAAGCAGCAATGATATTTTTCTTCGTAAACGTCCTCTTGAACACAAACACAGGCATCGACGTGAACAGATAAACAAACAGCAAACGACAGAACACACAGTTGGAAATTTGTCTCTGAAAGCGTAGCATTTTTCGTCTTCCCACACGCAGTCTGAAGGTATTTCTTTTCGAAGAATCTTTCCGAATATAGTGTCTCCACCTGGAGCCGCCTGGAAAAAGGATATGGTATACGTACATTATCGTGTTTCACGAATTGATGAAACTCACCGCTCATAATGTATGGACGTAATGACCAATTCATCTGCTATATAAGTGCACAATCGAATGCAATTGTATGAACAAATTCTGTCACTATTACGAACCTTTTGGGCCTTAGACACCTCGTCGCTCATTGTACGCATTCGGACGCTTGTCAGTACTGAGGAATTGAAAGTGGTTGAAAGTGGAACACGCTCACACCCAGATTTACCAGGAACCTTCAATACGAATCCTCGACTATGCGTTCGTATATGCAAGAGAGATTGCCGTCTTTGTGCTACTAGACGTGTGACGATGGTGTTACACTTGAGCATAACCCTTATGGATTCCCTCCGTTGGAAGACTTTTCGCTTACAGATAAAAAAACGTCTAAAACAAAAAAGTGGGTGGGTGAGTGAGTGAGTGAGTGTGTGTGTGTGTGTGTGTATGTGTGTATGTATATGTGTATGTGTGTATGCGTGTATGTGTGTATGCGTGTTTGTGTGTATATGTGTATGTGTGTACGTGTGTATGTGTATGCGTGTTTGTGTATGTGTATGTGTGTGTATGTGTGTGTTGTGCGTGTATGTGTTTGTGTGTTTGTGTAATTGTGTGTGCCTTTCATTGATTGGGTAAAGGAGATCCAAGTTGCCAAATTTGGGCAACACCGAGTCATCATCGTTTCTGGAAATTTTGCCGGACATTCAAAGGACATTCAGGACATTCAGGACATTCAGGACATATATTGATCATTCGGTATGGGTATTCAGTACCAATGCTATGGTGTGTGCGGGGGCGGGCGGGGGGGGGATACACGGGATGGACATTAAGGACATTTTTATGGACATTAATGGGATATTGAAGGACATTCGGACATTTGTGTTTATGTCTTTACACGGTTAACACCTTCGCACCCTATGAACACAAATTTACTTCAACGCAAATATAGATACCCATACACATACACACACATACATAAAACACTCAACATATACACACACACACATACATACATACATACATACATACATACATACTTACATGCTTACATTCTTACTTACTTACTTACATACTGACTTACTTACTTACATACATACATACATCGGACATGTATGTATGGTGTAGATACATTTTATATTCTTACCTGGAGTGTGCGTACGTACGCGTAAACGTAATCGTACCTATCAGTGAAACTTACGAGTGGGGAATACAACGCAAGGAAATCTGTACTATTGGGGAAAGCAATTGCTAGACTACCTGTTGATGTATACGCTTTCTCGAAGAATCGATTTACACGCGTAAGGTATAAATAGTTAGGCATATATAATAATACCCTGCTCTTGCACACGGAATCATGTCAAAGGCATTCAGTCGTCTCAGGCAACGAGTGGTCGAGGCCACTGGGAAAACGGAGGTAACGACAGCGCTTACAGGTGAGATGCAAGACGCTGAACAACGTATTGGACAAATTAAGACGTGCTATGAGTCAGTCGCAGTACGTGCAGAAGCCACATGTTTAAGTAAGCGTCACACAGATACGGAGAAACGTATACACAAGTTTCCTAAAGGTAAATTAGCAGAAGCATTTAGAACGTCTGCACACATATTGGATGCAACTGAAGGTGTGGGATATGCGATGGAACACATGGCGAGTGCCGAGGATGACCTGTGTAAAATATATGCCCGTTATGAGGACGAATTAGATGCAGGGTTCTTGACCGAGTGCCAGGAGGTTATTAATAACTCGAAAAGAATTATTGCATTGCGGCAGGTGTGTTTTTGACCTGCCAACGTCCACGCCCATACGATATCCTATAAAGATTGCTATCACCGCGCACCAACTAATCATATTGCCTGGTTGGTTCATTCGTGTGTAGTGCTTATCAATATGTATGCTCTCATGTTTCGTAAATATAGGCACTAGAAACTCGGCGTTTAGACAGAGACATTGCTAAGAAAGAGATGGCCAAGGCTCCCGTTGAAAAATCCAACTTCTATGTTGGTCAGTACACGGATGCTCGTACTCTATTTGAGGAGGCAAAAGATAAAACTGAGACAGGGATGGTAGATCTTCTGGCCACGGAACCCGATATGGTTATTAGTATTCTAAAGTATGTGTACATGTAAGAGTTTGAGTTATATTGACAAAAAAACGGAGCTAGAATAGTCGATCTACGCTCCTCAGAAGCACAACCTACATGGTCATTAATGCTCGCTTATGTGCGTGAATGGATACATCAATACATGTTATTGCCGGTAGATGTGCTCGTGTATTCCTATATTTCATCTGTGTGTCGGAGTGTGTGCGAATCGTACTGTACGTTATTGGTAATGTACTATGCGTGTATGTGATGATACATGGTTATACAAGCGTTTGCAAAACTATAGGACTATTGCATGTTTGGAGCACATGACAAACACGGTGGTGACGTATGGTTATATGAATATATGAATGTTCTGATCTCGCCTTTGATCAGCGTTCACATGTGTGTTTCTTGGGTGTCGATCATGAATGCACATACATTGCAACTTTGGTTGTGGATTGATTACCGCTCATGTAGGTGGAATGAGCCCCCTAAAGACATGTTTGTAAATGAGTAGTCTTGCTCTTGCATCCTCGTTGATATGATCTGGGTGTCGTACAAATACCTATATATGTTATCTACTGTTGACACAACAATTGGCGCTATGTAAAGCGAGCAAACAATGCATATGTGTACGTGTTTGTACGCTGTGCTGTGTATATGGATGTGTACTGATTTTTATGGATAGGTATTGTCGAAACATTTGCTTAAGTCGTTTCTTGGTTTCACGCTCTTTAGATACTGCGAAACTCAACAGAGACTGTTCGCAGATGCGCTTAAGATCATGAATGAAACAGTTGATATCATGCGTAGGGAAGCATACAGTAGCAAGGTATAGATATATCTAACTGAATCCAAATTTTAACTCACACGAATGTGAATATATCCCTTGGTAGGAAACGTGTGTATGTGCGAAATATATTTTACGCGCCCACCGTTACACAATCAACCTTCCTACACACTTGTCTACACCTTACACACGGTTCTATCCACAATATTTTTATACCCTCATCCTCGCACACTTTCTGGCAACGGAACCGGCCGTCTAACACAACCATGCACCCGTCAGCTATTCTCTCGAAATTTGACAGATTATTGGCAGGATACAGGATTCAACATTCCGCCCGTAAGAACCTCTGTGCATATTCGTCGGCTGTACTCTATTCGATTATGTCCCTGTTTGTGTGTGTGTGCATGTTGTGTTTAAGCAGCTTTGATTACATGATCATCGAATGGTGAAACACTATTCTAGATTGCGCATGTCTGTAGTCTGTAATTGTATGTGCGTTATGTTTGTTTAGATGTCGCATAGTAAATGGTCCAAGCGGTACACATGTCATATATGCGCCGTATGAATGCTCGACATGGTGTTATTTTTCTCTATTTCATTGTGTGCATATCTGAATTTCCACATTAAATGTGATACAGATTGTTGAACACTGCATATGGGCACTTAACGATGTCATAGAAGAAGAAGGCATATTTCGAATGTCTGGCAACACAAATACTAGTATGTATTGCATAAGGTTGATACGATTGTCACGCGGATAGGTACGAAAACGTAAATTTCTAATACTTACTTGTATCGTTACAGTCCGCCGTTTCCGAACCAGCTTTAATACGGAGGACCCGAATCTTAATCTTAAGGATGAGAAGTGGGAAGGTGAACACCATGCAGTTGCCGGTATGATTGTGATTCTCTACTCACATAACACGAATGCTGTTAACGTGCATCTACAAGCATATATCATAGAAATATTTCACGCCCAAATGTACATCACGGACAAGAATTCCTTAGGAACGAGAAAATGGGAGGATAGACACTATACGGATTTTATAACACACCCAAGTGCACAATCACACATTAATTACGTTGAACCTGCTCGCATGTATGCACCTAGCTTGCGTGTGGTGTTCTCGAGCTATATTCGTACTCAGAATCGTAAGCATCTGATAGTTTCCACAACTGTTCTCGACCACATCGCAAACTATATGTATATGTTTACGAACAACATATATTCAGGTTATGAGTACTGGGTTGTATGTATATGTAGCATTGCTGGATAATACTCTCTGGAAGTTCTATCGCTGTGAGATTTTGCATGCGAGGATTTCAGTATCTAAATGTGCACAACGCACAAGTCGGAATTTGTTGCCTCTATGCGTATTGTGTATACGCTATATACGATGATGTTCTGTATGTGAATATGTTGCACATATATCGTTGGATATCATAGATATGCCCATGCGTATCAATACAAGCATATATATATGAACTACTGATCTCCCGTGTCAACAGTGACAACGTACGTAGTCCTCCATCCAATTTAAAATGTATGATATGTGTAGGTAGTAGTACTCTCATTAATATATGTAATCAGGACTAATAACGCACGTACAACCTGTCTCATATACCCACAATGTAATTTAGATATCAATGTTTCTCTACCGGCCACTTGTGCGGCCACTTGTGTTTTATTTTGTACTCGAGTACTGTGTTTCCCGAGCATTTATATAGGCAGGTACTAGTATGTGATAGCCTTTTATAATTCGAAATGAATATTCCTCCTAAAAACACGCGAATATGCTTCACAAAGGTGTACGTTGCCATACCCACACTTCAATGCGCTTATGATCTGTTCATTTCTGTTTTATAGATGGCGTATACATATGCTGTTAATATAGTTGCAAGTCTGTATATGTACATTCCAATATTCAAATCCCACTGTTTTGTACGTTCATGTTTTAATATGTGTGCATAATGCATATTAGGTGTGCTGAAACTTTACTTCCGTGAGATGCCCAACCCATTGCTTTGCACAGAACTATATCAAGATTGGATTGCTGCTGCCCAAATTTCCGATCATAATGAGAAGTAGGTTTTGTATTCATAATGTAGTCGGTATTTTGTAGAAGACTACATTTACTCATGCATGTAGCACATGTATATATGCATGCATTATATGCATGGAGGAAGGGTGTCCTTTAATATTTTACTAAACGTTATTGGTTCGTGCACACGTTTACATGGTCATTGTGATACCGTTTATGTACTTGCCAGACCAATCAATATATGCCCATGTCAACCATTTGTTTGAAATTCTTAATAGTGCACTTCCTCTATCGCCTGCACCAGTCATTCCATATATAAACATACAAACCGTTACCCTTTTCACACAACTAAAATATACACGGTCAGACTGTATGCGTTGAAGGACTTAACAAAGAAGTTGCCTACGCCCAACCACGATACTCTCTTGTGTCTGATACGCTTTCTCGCCAAGGTTGTATCTTTCAGTGATACGAATAAAATGAAAGCAAGGTGTGAGGTACATGTATGTTCTTCACGTGTATGTGCACTACACTCATATGTGATATTCTTCTTGCCAAGGGAGATCTTTTTTCGATGACGATTAAGCGAAACGGTCTATCTATATATATGGCTCTGTGTATGATAAGGAACGATAGATTTACCTGTCTGTTTCCATGTACTCTTTGTGATTAGCGGTATATATATCTCTCCAATTGAGGTGTTATCGAATTAGCCACCGCATTATATATACATCAGCACCAACATGCATGTCCAAATGTATACATTCGTACATATATACAGTGACGCACTCACGTATACGAACATGAAGATATTTCTCAATATGCCATATACATACTATAGATGTGTTACATGCAACACATACGCACTATAACAAATACAGCAATCTGGGGATCGTTTTTGGGCCCACTTTGCTTTTTCAAAGTGAAGAACTGATGTCTATGGGCTCAGCTCTCCAGGACAGTGGAATGCTCGCAAGCAACGTAGAGAATTTGATAACATATTACTCATGGATATTTGATGATGGTATGTGTATGAATACATGCTGCAAACACATCGCTTATCATTCACTAAGTGACGGGAAAATATTTATATTTATTGTGTAGAACTCAATGTAGGTTTACGGAGAGTTACTCGTCATGTGAGATGGCATGTTTATGTAAGTCCTTGCCGAATATGTGCATAGAGTTCGCCAGAAATGAATTAATTGCCATGTTGTTTAGTTGATGACGGTTCTGATGTACAGTTGTTTGCAAACGCTTACGTACACTTTTGAAGTCATACAATTTGTAAATATTGTTTGTAAACTGCGTACGTGCGTGCAAGTTGAATTATGTAGTTGCCGCGATGTTTACGTGTGATGTGTGTGATTGTACGTGTGAGTGTACTAACTGGGAAAGGATTAAATTGACATGAGATAATAAATATATGCAATGATTGCAAGTAGGAACGTGCCTACTGTGTGCCCTAGTACACATGTTCACACACATCCTGCATATTGACGCACACAGAAAAATACAATTATACAAACGTGTATACATCATACATCTTTACAATTCATACAACAGAGTCGGATGTGCAGGATGTATTATACTTCACGTTTAATCCGAAAACGCCGGGAGAATCCTATCCGGGCAAGAAGATGCCAGACACCAATTCCAGCTTAAATAGTCATGTGAGTGGGAGTGTGTGAGTATTCGTTATGCTATTACGCCGGTCCGTCGGTTGTTCTATACATGCGAGTGTAGTATACTGCATGTGCATGTAGGAGAGTGCATATTGATGTCGATGTAGATAATTGCACTAATGGAAATGATACATGGTCGCATTCGCTTGACGTCTTGTCTCAAATTTGCGTATAAGGGCAGTCAACATAAATTCAGAGAGCCAGTACTCTGAGCCATCACTCAAACATATACATCACTCAAACATATACCGTATATGATGTATATATGCCCACAATCTCTAACTCTGTCTCCTCTATACAGTGCTAGACAGTGCTAGACAAAAAAGTGGTGAATAAGTATGTATATGGGTAGTCCTTGGTACATCTCATCTTCATTCATACAGGTGTATATATATTATGAATACATCCATGCGATTACTTATTGACGTACGCATTCCCATTCCACTATCCACTTTAATACCCTCAGTCTAAAACAAGAGCCAGCAAGAAATTACATCGGAAATCACTATCACACTTACAATCATCGGTCCCAAGTGTGGGACTTGATAACAAGCTTCACCACAGTTCTACGCTCGCCACAGACCCGCACTGTACAACGAAGAAGGAGTCTCCGCTGTGTGTACCTGGACAGTCTCACACGCGCTCACACAGTACGAAGGAACACGCTATTAAGAGGTCAATGATGGAACAAGATGTGAATAATTCACCTACAATCTCTTCCCCATCCACAACCACACAAACACCCGCTACATCATCGCATACGACGCCAGTCGCGAAAAGTAGACCGACATCTATTATAAAACTTGATGAACCTCAATCGCCGAAGATGAGAAAATTATCAGGAGTGAATGCCGATCAGAAAAAAGGTATCAATGTGTGTGGTATTGCATTTGTATGTACGTATGCATGCGTATCATATAAACACACCGGCAGTCGTGAGAAATAAAAACACTTCCTGTACATCTTGGACCTTATTCCGCGTCAGGAAAAAAAAGAGATTTTCTGTGTACATGATGATATACTATGAGAGTGTGTCCTAGGCAAGCATAGTATCATGGTTCAATCAATTATTATTCAGCGATTATTTAACTGTTCACACATATAGTTGTGCTCATATTGAATAATCAATCGAAGTCTTTGTCTGATCTGGGAATGTTAATTTTACTTCCTCAGCACCAATGATTCCTACAAAACCAAATATTCCTGCTAAACCAGCATCCAAAGCATCCGTAGACACAGAGAAACGGAAATCATACCTAGTCAGTGACGAAGGTATGTGTCTGTCTTTCCTCAGGTTGATCCATGGAAATACATGTGATTGAATTATAGGTTTGAAGAATTGTTTTTATCATGACAGAAGCCAACGACATGAAGCGCAGACAATCTGTCATCATAACCAGATGCGATTTTGATGAACTAAATACTTAGAATTCGTTTCTTTCCTTGGTGCTGATTGTGTTTTTTGTTTGTATGTGGGTATTGTATTGATATGAACAGTCGACCAGTAATCAGACAGGAACCAATGTATCAGATTGCGTATTTCACTTTGATGCAAGTCGGAATGAATAGACTAGAGTAAAATTCTCTAGTTCTTTGCACGTACGCCATAAACGATAGTTACATCACTAGAGAAATGCACGTTTCTCAATTTCATCATAGATTGTGCCTAGCGTCTTGGTTTCATCATGTACGAACAATTTTATTAATGCATTTGCTGTAAACACATATACGAGCGTAGGCAGAATGTATTCGATGCATCAATACAAACTTCGTTCTGTCGTTAATCAACATTTGTGTAGACTCCACGCCACAGGCAGCGATGGCTCGTGCAATGATGGGAATGAATATTCGGCAATCGACTGCAAAATCACCTCAAACAGCAAAGACCACAGTGCATCCAAAAACTCATGGAGGTATTCCTCGCGGGCCACCTCCACCCCTTCCAGGACATCAATAGTACACAAATTCATTTATTCAATTATGCAGATGTGCATCCGCTTACATACACACATCCCCTGAAAACTTGGGTATACAATTGATCTATCCACATTTGCGATTGTAAAGCTTCTCCTGTCTACATAAATAATCAACATATAACTCAAGTTTTGGAAATTGTTAAAATCTAGATTGTGCGTATGGATGTCACATATCATTTCATCACGATTACTCTCGTCTTCAAAGAAGTGCTTACCACTCAGCATGCTTGTGTTTATCTATTGGAATTTAAGATGCGTAATGCCTAATTTTTCTAGATATTGCCAAACGTTCATGTCTATGCTAGTCGTGTTATAATCACCACGGTACAAGAATTCAATAATTATTGAGCGGCTACAAATGTTCATAGGAACTGGACAGTAATGTATAATTTCTCGTTAGGCTCTGCATGATGTGTGACTATGAATACATATAGTAAGTTACACACCTGCACTAAGTACTACCGAGCTAAGAATACGCAAGTGACATATACTAGTATATACGTACACCTGGCGAGTCTCTTCTAGGTTGATGGTGTATGTTTGACTTTTTTTGTTGCATGGTCGACCACTTTCAAACGGTTTATACTGCTACCGGCAGTATTTCTTCTCGGCAATGGAGGATCACGCCATCCGCTTGTGTAACACAGCACCACATAGACGGTCCAGTCATGAGAGAGAGGAAAAAGCATTTGTAACGAAAGAGTGTACGAAACATAACCAAAGCGAGTGGTCACGTTGGGTCTGTGTACGAATGGGACCAATGATATCATAGCGATAAAGAACCTGGTATGTTTCAGTCAGTTTTTAGCATCGTATTTTTCCGAGCCCAACCGCTCAAACCTCTCCAATTCCCGCGCATCCATCATCCACACGCGGGTATTTAAATGGTCAATAGGTTCAGATGAATGTTATTCAGTGTCGCCGACTGAAGCACACACATCTCATGTACGCTGCCACAACTGGTATCGACAATAGAAACGAATGATTGTGTTGGACGAAGTAGCTGGTCCAATCACAAACGCTTACCACACCGGAAATACTATAGTGGATTTGTGGTTGTGTGTTTTGATCCCGCTTGTGTTGTCTGCAATACTGTCGTGCTTTGAGGAATACCGTGAGGATATTGTACATTGGAGTTTCACTCAATTTCGATATGATGACAGTGTCTACCGCCGGGACATTGAGTTTACACAGGATAGGTTTGGTTTTTCTTACGACATCACAGACCAGCACAACCACGTACTTCAAAAGGCGGTTCTCATGTATATATCCACCCACTCCGATCTTACGTTTTCAGATGGACGTTTGCGACTAGTAGAAAAATTCGAGAAAGTAAGGCAAGGTCAAAGATATGACTGTGATGGCGACGATGAAAGCGATCCTTCAATTGTAACCCAACTGAAGTCCTTTGATATGCTCACAATTCCTCCTATGGAAAAAGACATAAATGTCGGGAGCGGTATTCAGCTGAGAATACACTATGAGGAAATGTACTCAAGGGAAATGTTTGTTGTGAAGAACACAACATCATTTGAGATTAAGGCTGAGGGTGCTGACGCAAAAACACGTGTTGATAAGTTTGTGGAGTCTGCGTTCGAGTGGTACAAAAGACAAGAGCGGCCAGACAAAGATAATACGCGGTATATGTACGAAATACGCAGAATCAATAAGTTCCAGTGGCAGCAGGATAATAACGACGGTAGAGGTGACAGCAACAATGGTGACAGAAACAACATCACAAGGAATAATACCCCGAAGAATATTCGATATAGGCGCTACCCGATAAGCGAAAACAAAACTTTCGCTTCCTTATTCTTTGAACACAAGAAAATGCTGCTCCGTATGTTACGTCATTTTGCGTTGGGGGAAGGCAAGTCTGCAATCCCATCTTACCCGAAGCAGCTTTCACTGCTTCTCAATGGGCCGCCTGGCACTGGCAAAACATCTCTCATCAAGGCGCTCGCCCAGTACACTGGTCGGCATATAGTAAACCTCCCATTATCTCGTATTAGAACAAACCAGGAACTAGCAGACATGGTATTTGATCAATGCTATGACATTGGCACAGATTTACCAGTTCGTCATACTTTTGATCAGGTTATATTTGTCATGGAGGACATTGACTGTGTGAGCAACATCGTGTCTGCGCGCGATCCGAATAGGAAAGATGCACTGTGCAAACGAATTGGACAGATAAAGATGGACTCTGCTTTAGCACGTAAAGATGCTCTATTTGCTTTAGCGTTTAGACTAAACAACAGAGTAGCAGCCCGCGAGACAATGCAAAAACAAGATAGGTTGAACCTAGCAGGCCTGTTGAATGTGCTTGATGGCGTAGTGGACTGCCCGGGCCGCATAATGGTTATGACTACGAAGCATGTCGAGAAGATTGACCCAATTCTCATCCGCCCTGGTCGTGTAAATATGACCATACAACTAGGTTACATTCAAGCCAAACATGTCATCGATATGGTGAATCACTATTTTGCCAATGAACTATCAGATGATATCAAAAGTATCATTGAAAGAATATCAACTTTATCAAAGCGACTATTTACCCCTGCAGAGATCGAAGAGCTATGCGGTCAATGCGATACTGTTGAAGATTTTGTAAAATGGTTTGAACGCGCTAGCTTGAAGATAAAATGCTAACCCGACAGTTTTAAATGACGTAACTGCAGTAGAATGAGTGTCCTAATGTGCAACTCTGTTTAAGTGTGAGCACAAGTGTGAGTGAGGCACAGATGAATACAGAACGACCAAAGGGGAGCGAATTCCTCAAGCACGTTAGTATGCGATGAATATCTATACTGTGACTCATTAAAGTTTAGGTTTCATACGTCGGTATGTTTCCATGACATGGAAATATACACAAGCCCACATGTAGTTTAGGAGAAAATAAAAATTGGTTTTATAGTTGCACTCCATTATAGATTAAATATCCTACTTTTCGCGTGAAATTTTCTTGCACTTGAAGGTGAATATACTTTGAGTCAATCAAAATCTGTATTCTTTCTCAAAGAGAATCATTGCATTCATTCTCTTGAATGTCACATTCCCGTTACCAAGGATGGGGCATTTACATGTTCATTGATATATACATTCGTATCTCATTTAGTTTAAATTGTAGGTAAACAGAAAAAATATCTTATCAGTTTATGAACAAAATAAAAATCATTTTACAGTGTAACTACATCTGCAACCAACCTACGTAGTCACAGTTATATCTTGTGTATGTACAATATTCACTCATGTACTTCTACAGACCAGGAGCGTACTGGTCCCTTCGGAGCTTATTATCATTGCTGACAATATACATGAACCCAAATTCAAGTTGTAGTAGGCAGGCATTACAGAACGTGACACGAGTGCTTGAGGATAATTACGTTCCATTTGCACACTTGTCAACTAAACGTGAGCACATAGCTATCATCAGAAAGAATCTCGGTTGATCCATTTCCAATAATTTCGTGGACATCGTTCGAATGATGTGATTCAATCGCACCTGACGCTAATTCGTGCATCACGCTTGCCTTCACCTCTTCATTGCCTTGATCAATACAATCATCCTCATATCTTATTCTATCAATATATCCGCCCGCATTCGCATCCGAGCTACTGCAGGTGCGCAGTGCTTTATTGTGCTCTTCGTCTCGCGCAGGATCTTCCTTCATTGGGTTGATTCTCCCACATTTCTCACCCTCACCTTTAAATTTCATTGCGCTCATTTGAGTAGAAGATTCTGTCTCATGAGACTTTTGACTCTTTGGAATTGTTGCACGTGATAAACTCACTGGCTGTGAGATCGTTTGCAGGTTAGTCTGTTGCTCTCTTACGGGCGTGTTTGGTTTGTTTTCGTTTAGAGGCTTGAGCATCAAAACACTATCATGACTCTGATATGTGGGTTTGGTCTTTTTCGACTTGTTACCGAACAACCATCTACGTCTTCCCTCCTTCTTCTCTTTGTCCTTCTCCGTGGTAGAGAATGCATTCATTTGAGTCTGCTTATGTGCGTGTGTCTGCTTATGATTGCTCTCGATCGGTTTCACTTGCCGCGTAGGTGACTGACGACTTGGTGGCATTGCTGTTGACTTGGAGAGCGATTCACCCATATACATGTCGCCCATACCATTCCCACGTGGACTCACACTCATATTCTCTCCAATCTCTATGGACATATTTAATGTACTCTCACCCATACCTTTAACTACATTCGCATACTCCTCTTGAGTAGAAGAATGATTATTTATGTTCTCGTCTGGTAATACTGAAAACTTACCGTCCGAGTCCTTCCAAATATAGTGATGTGAGTGTCTGCGTTGCTTTGCCACTAGCGAGATCGGCTGAGACTGTTTCACTGTATTCAGTGTGGTGCACAGTTTAGGATGGGTGACCGCATCCCCAGGCTGGTCTACTTCAAATTGCTTGGCATTAGTAAGCACTCCCTTATTTCCTCCATATCCGATATACCCACTATAAGATACTAGCGGCGAATTAATCAAATCCTCTCGCATCCATCTTTGCACTGTCGCGCTCGCATTCGCATCATTTATTATCGCATTCAATCCTCCTGATGCGCTCATTCCGGCTTCTTTTCCATACCCACCGCCCGCCATGTTTGCTCTATTGAACAAGTCTTCAGAAGCAAATATATTACAGGGTGTGTCTATTTGCGTACTTGTGGAATTTTCATTGTGGTATGTATGTACTTGTGCTGGAATACTCGCACGACGTTTAAAATTTTTAGACTCGTCGACTACCTTTCGCGATGTATGCGTGGGTATGACAGGATCTGATTGAATCTGTGATAGTGAGGAGCTGTTCACCCTCTCCTCGCCGACACGGCGCACATGGATACCAAACACGTCCGAGCTGATGTTTGTGTCAGACGTGTAAGCTGTCTTTGGACGGGGTGAACTGGATGCACCATTCTGCGAACGCCGTTTGTAAGAAGTGGGCTCACTATCCGTGTCATCCACTGTATGGTTTGTGTAAAACACATCTACAGAGACAGATCGCATTTCACCTGCTGCTGCTATACTGCCAGCATCTCCACTTAAATCATCACTTACACCTCCCCAAATAGGACGTCCCATACCCATACTACTGCTCTCGCTTAAATACTCAGCACTCGCACTTAATCCTAAATTTCTATACATACTCATCCCCTCATCTACAACGTGCACACCATCCCTGCCCGTACTCATACTCAAATCTATACCCTTCTCACTCAGTTTCCCATCTTCGTGCGCATCACCATGTATTGAACGCCCCATTTCGCCATTGTGCGAACACTTGATGCTTCGGCTACCGACGGTACGATGCTGTTTTGGATTCATCGGCGCTTCATGTGCGACATTCCTTTCTGCATACACACATGTGCCCAAAACAAATATTAATTTACGTGTCATGGCTGATTTAAAATGCGATGAATTGGCATTTATACTTGAAACTAGAAGAGTACGTTCCTCACGTTGACTAAATATGTACATGTCTGTGTACGTGACTGCTATTGTTTGATGCTTATAGTTGGCGGGAATTAGATATTACATTTGAGTAAATAGCAAAATGTCACTAAGCGCAAACATATATACAAATATCACAGCTTAATGAGAAGAGCAGCATACATGAACAGGGTAGTTTCAACAGAACACGGAAGCCATTGATTTTTGTACATACACACACACCTGTACTAGATACATTCATCAATTCGCCCCATTCCATATTGGCGCTATTATCGAAGACCAACGAAAGCCTCCGCGCGTATGTCCTGAAATTTTAAAACACTTTCATAAGGAATACGATATAGCAGTCTAGGCTGATAAGTGAAAGGTACACAAATAATGTGTAATTGTAGGTGAAGAACATTGACTGTGTACTAGTGATCTCTAGGAGGGTGGGAGTGTATAAGTGCAAGCTGGTGAGTTGGTAACCAAGTGATCTGTAGGAGAGTATAAGTGCGAGCTGGTGTGTTGGTGACCAATTCAAATGAGGCCGTGGGTGAATTTGATAAGCCAATGCACATATACAGTGGTATGTCAGAAACAAAATTCTTGTGGTGTTGAAAGCATCGATGTACAACTACGAACAGACCACACATTTATAAATTAAAGACGTCCACATACATGCACGTGACACTGTCACTGACTGATCTTTGTAGTTTGCGGTGTTGTAGACGTTGTAATGTCTTTCTCTGCAGATCTTCCTCTTCAAAGTCCTTGTCAAATTCATCAAACCCTCCGAAACTCTCTACACACTGTAAATAAGGCAACATATGTGATGAGCAATACATGTTTATGAGTGGTACCGCTGTTTTCACGCCATTCAGAATCAACAGAGCTTATTTGCACATTATACAGAAACAACTATAGAAAGTCCCCAAAATGATCTCCTCACAACTACACTGAAATACGCTGTGGGTAATATGTACGCCGGCTAACAACTTGGTTGATATGTGCAGATATAGAAAGTACAAGTCTATAATCATACTTTCCAATCTTCCGCTATATTGTGATTATCATCACCGGTGGCGCTGCAGTCATTATGCATGGGATGGTCTGAATACAACAGAAAACAATGGAAATCGTTAGATATCGGAAGCCACATCGACATCCCCAATTGTACACATTCTGTTTATAGGTATATTTCATGTCCAATGCAAACGCCCGGAAGAACATGCTTCCTTTCTCATAAGTACATACAAACTACACCATCCGCGGCATTCAGACAATAGGCTACACCACGGCATGGATTCACCAACACAGCCTTCGGCTCCAAACATATCTCTGATATGAAAAATCACATATAAACTCCACACACAAACTCTGCACGCAAATTCAACATACTCACAAACAACACACACGCACGTTCACACAGACAGACAGGCACGCATAGAGTACAAGGGGGTTAGATACATCCACCTATCACTATATACACCTTCTAGATCTACTTGTTCCCTATCAAAAGAGGCACGGGGCGACACCGAACTACGCACTCTTGAAATCGAATTGCGTGACGGATTGTAATCTCTCATATTGAGCACATAATCATGCTTAGTCGCACTGACATGTGGGTCACGAGTCTCCGTATGTGTGGCCGTATGTGTGGCCATGTGTGCTTCTGGGTATATGCCCGTATATGCGTCTGTGTGCATGTGTGCGCGCTCGTACGTTGCGGTACTAGGTGAGTGTAGGTTGGTGAATGACGGATCCATACTCTGAAAAGTTGCAAGTGACTGTGCGGGCGAGGCCGTGTTCAGAAGCAGCGCGAAATCGGCTACCACTGGTATATGATCAGATACAAGTTCATATTGACTCATTACGTGACAACCAACACATCGGATTCTGTTTTGGGCGGTAAATATGATTTGCTTTAATTTTATGTATGTGCATGCAAATGGAAATGTGAGTTTGCGTTCGGGAGCAGTACAAATCCATTAAACATTAAGACAATGGTTCGTAATAGCTCAGTAGATGAACACAGGGATTAACAGGTGGAAGCGTTAACGTTTTCTTGGTGCACATTTCTACATATACCCAATCACTCCTAGAGAGTACATGATGAATAATAGAAGTGTGCAATAAGCCACAAGGTAGAATCGACTTTGTATATGACAGGCTACATCTCCAGATTATGTTGCGGAAATATGCTCATAATCGTATGTACGCCCCAATACGTATATTCTCAAAGAAAATTCTGCGATCTGCATGCACGTACAATGTACAGAGAGTCCAATGGCACGTGCACATATACATGTATCTTTTAAGCACTTTTGGAGTATATAGTCGTCTGCGTCCGTAGATGAACGAATAGTAGGTATGAATTAATATATAACTGAAGCTACCTACATACACTCGTAAGTACATAAAACTGGTTACTTTTGCCTGTATGGCTCGTCCGTATGCAAGACCAGGCACGCTTCTATTAAGACAATATTAATTGTGTGTGCATATACACATTATCTCACTATCTATGTCGGGCATGGATTATGTTTTCACGGAATTGTGCGTAGCATATTGTCAGTAAATACCTTACGTACGTCGCATGTGCAAACCCCTTATCGGAAGGTATACAAACAGGGACCTGTAGAATACATGCGTAGACGACCTACATACAGAATAGGCACGCACATACATATCCGAATACACAAGAGTGAGCAGCATGTATAAAGATGTAACACACATACCTTGATGGATTATAGAACATGTGGTCGTATGCACCCTTGAGAACAAGACCCATTTTCAGAGGCCACTTCCATGTTATGGCGGTCTCTGCGTATTCGCTCAGCCCATCTCTATAGCCGGTTCCATTAAAACACTTCTTCGAATACTTGAGCCATCTTACAGCATCTCCATTGTGCCCTTCATTAAAGTCTCCTACAATGATACTTGGTCTGTGCGAACTCTGCATATATATGTGTGTGTAGAAATGAGTTGATGATCAACTAATGATAGTGCGACGTAGTGTATGACTATCTAGTTGCATCGTAATAAGTTCTGTGTTAAGTGATCTGTCGTGATATGTGTAAAATCTCCGTGTTTGTGTGTGTCCATGCATGTGAAAGTGTGGTGCTGAACCTTGTCGAGAGATAGTATAGAGTGAAAGAAAGTACGCTTATATTGTTGGCTTGAGCGTGAGTCTGGGACATCTTTTCATACAGGTGCGTTCAACAATGGAGTTAGTTGATAAATTTACTATACTTACACACTGATATAAGCTGTTTCTTTGTTAATTTTATTGCACGCAAATACCATTTTAGTAATTAGGTACTTCATTTCGGCCTTCCTTATGGTGCCAGTAGACCACACCGCCATGAGTGATGGTTTATGTGTGTTGGAAATCTGAGGTCGCAAATGTACATTCAGTACATACACTGTATATTTACACACATAAACAATCAAAGCAGATAGTAAGTAGGAGATTGTAGTCATATTTGATTAAGCATACGGAGGCAGCCACACAGCATCATAACAACTCGTCAAAAGGTGGTAAGTGTGACGACAATGGCAGAATCCACTTCATAAAATTGACCCAGCACGGTAGCCAACCATGACAACAAACACAACCATACCCTATAATGAATAATTTAAGCTGTCAAGCAATACACAATTCTACTGTGTATATAAACATATCATACATATACGAATACATACGAACGCCTTCAAACAGATAAGTACACAAAACGAACAATAATACGCACGCGCTATGGTGAAATATTCGAATGTGTATCATGCTTACCCACACCCACAGGCGATCGTAGAGCTATCATAGTCCCGGGAAAGAAAGAACCAGGCACATCAGGAATCCCACAGAACGTCTCCTTAATTGGATATCTTTTATAGTGGCGGGTGCATATACACAAGTCAGTAAAGGTATACTTCCATGTTGGTGTGGGAATATATAGATGATTATTCTCAAAAAAAAAGCGGACATTGCATTCTTCCATTCACACAAACACAAGCAGCATATATACTCTGTTGAAAAACTTCCTACTGTCGTCCTTGCAATGTACATCTGCCTGTGCGCAATATGTACACGTGCATCTCTATGGATAAATATATGGTTTTACTTACTTTGAAAGGAAAGCTGCACCCCCGGCTGAAGATCCTTCTTTAAACTGTAGTAGTATAAGTCGGCAGAGTCAGCAAAGCGAACAATCAATACAATGGAGGTGATAAATTATTGATATAAACAAGATCGAACTATGAACGCGTGTAACTAATTTTGCGTTTGCCTAATCACGTATTGTATGCATATAAGTATAGGCTGTACGAATTTACATTTTAGGCAAATGTACAACTTCGTAAGACTAATTTAACACATACAATCGAAACTTTGAATACGGAAAACTTCTTTCTCAGTCATACAGGAACTTTTAGCACACCGACATGTGCTTGCTTACATAGTGCTAATACACCTGTGCCTTAATATTTGCCCTAAAACAACTTGTGCGTACACTTACATCCATCAAAATACATTTACACCTGGTGGTTGATATCTGGATTCAAATGATGTTTGAACAGCCTGTACGGGTATTTCGCACTGAAATGCCGTTCCAAGTACGTTTGCCAGCCCTCATGTGTCTCTTGCAGACAAACAAGATCAGCATCGCTCTCTTCTATAGCATTATGTATCTTAACCACCATCCCAGTTCCTAAGCCTGCTAAGCAGTATCCCCAATTGACATTGTATGTGATTACTCGTATTTGTGGTAGAGTTGCTATATCTTCAGACTTGTACTTGTGTTTGTTCCTTCCGGACTGTTTCCGCGGCCCCTTGTTGAGCGTACGCATTGACGCTTTTGACATGGTGTCTTTCTTCTTCAGCGAAAGAGTATGTGTGTAGATTCTGTTTCTATCTCTCACTGATAAAAGAAATGAACCTATCTACTGTGCCACGAGTTGTGAACATGGTACTTCTCACTTCCGTAGCATAGTTAATAATCTCTGTGAACTGGTGTGTCGGAACACTTGTGCATCAGTAACCATACATCTGCACAATTGCAATAAATATTCTCAATATGAAAATAACCACCACTCGGACTCATTTATGAGTCGTTGTATGTACGTTCTGGGCTGATGAATGAGTGTATATCTAAAGAGAGTTCTTGTGCTTGTGTAACTGTACGATATAAAGCAGTGTACAACAATAGAAGGACCTTTTCGCCTGAGTGGACTACTGTTAAGTATGGTTTGCGTTACATACGTGTGTGTACTGTGCGTATGTTGGGGGGGGGGTGTATATATATATGTGTGTGTGTGTGTTGTGTGTGTGTGTTCGTGTGTAAATGTGTGCGTGTGTATGTGTGTGTGTATGTGTGTGTGTGTGTGTGTGTATGTGTGTGTATGTGTGTGTAAGGCACAGAGCACTGATGCGACGGGAGCGTCGCAGTGACATAAAAAGGTCGAAAGGCCAGTTTAAAGATTAAAATTAAGGCTATTCATTGGGCCATACACCATCAAGTTTTTTATCAGAAGGATATATAAATAGAATAGGAAGTATCCATTGGTGTCTCCGTGAGCATCAGTATATAAATAGAACACTCATTCAACTCACATACATACACACACACACATACACACACACACATAAACACACGAACACACACAACACACACACATACACACACACACACATACACACACATATACATACACATAAACACACACATAAATACACACCCTCTCTCTCATAAGTACCATAACGTTACATACATACACAACATACACTTTTGATCGGAAAATGCGATGCTCAGATGTGATTAGAAGCGATAATTGGCTACTGCGATTTCTAGCTGAAATTTGGAACGACAATCAACTATTGCTATCGGTGACTACAATCTGCTACTGCCAGCATAAGCTCACCCGAATACATATCCAGGTCAGAAATTTTTGCCTTCAAACTTGTAGTACCTGTAGTTCGTGGTATTTATGGCGAACACCCTCATGAAGAGACATACACCTACCCTTACCCTATTCTTTATTACCTCCTTCAACATACACCTGTAGAATCTATACGAACTGTTTAGCATATGTTCGTGTTCGTGCATGTTGTTTCTCGCAAAGTTTAGTATGTGTTATGTGTGTGGATATATTAGTTCAGTATAGCTCGTTCAGCTCTATATACTGGTGAGTTGAAAAAGAAAACAAATTATGAGCTTGCCACTAGCTATTTGAATTGCAAGCGACACTTATTACGCAGTATCTAAAATACTAGAATAAACCATTTATGAAAACATACTTCAAATATCTGCCAATTCAAATTTCAAAACTACCCTTCTACAAACGCAATCATTTCGAAGTGCAACCGTTGCCTTTCGGAAATATGAGTGTCTATATTGCCATATTCTTTTGGTTTAAGTTGTGACTAAAACGAGGGTGTTTTCCTCACACCCACCGATATGAATTGTGGCATGTATGCACTAATAAACGGTATGTCTTCTGGATGATTGTGTCCACATTTTGATTTTTTAACGCTACGTGAATGCTGTTTATTTGGAGTCTTGGTAACAATATCTTTCAATGTGCTTGTGTCAACACCGACTGACAATTAATTAGATAAATTAACTGATTTACGATCGCTACAGTCTGCACTAGCAAGTTATTTACAAACCTATTGAAGAAAATCTTCTCGACAGCGTAGCAAGTGGTAGGCAGATTGGTGTAGGTAACCGTGATGCTATTTAATAAGGACAAGGCAATGAAGCCCTACTTAATCGCTGTACAATATTAATACTGACTAGTATCACATCATTAACCGTAGCTAGCCCTTGTATGCCGAATGCACGAATCGTCTTGTCTGCTTATGTATGTGTGTATCGGAGATGATAAGAGGGTACACATCGTAGAGAAAGGAAGAACGTTGTTCTTGTGATATTCATAACTCCTTGAGATCAATCTTAACAATCTCAGGCGAACACAATTCCCATGGAGCTCCCATAGATCTGCGACTTTACCTCGCAACCATCCTCATCAGCTACCTCGGCGTAAGGTCAATCGCAAATCAGATATATTCCCCTATTCACCTGTCGTTGAACAGTAGATGCGCCATCTGATAAATCCCACTGCAACCCGACAAATCATCCATCCTATCGTTTGAACATTCAAGAGGTCTACAACTATAAATAATGAGGCCGTAAACAATGCACTACTACAAGACCCTCGATGAGTGTCCTACGTCCAGGCTAGTATATTAGATGGAAGTTACATCTCCTTGGGATGGTGGGAATGTACGCATACATGACAATACTGCGTGCTTGATGGTGGGGGTATTAGCTATTTGTCTTTCAAGATATCAGTTCTTGTATTTTTGGGTCATTGGCGGGGTTAAGTCTTAAGCCAATAACTAATGCGCGGGTAATGTTCTTCACCACATTGATCTTAGATTGAATCCTTTGCATTTTCATGTTGTGAACCAACTCCGACTGTACTAAGGGTATGCGTAGAGCTTCAATTTTGCTACAAAGAGCGGCATTTTCGACTGCAAATATGATATGAAAACGAACGTCACACACATAGGGAGACGTAAATACATATTTTAGAAACAAATACACAAGGAAACGGTACGGGAAAGCAGCTCACGGTGGTAGATTTACTGATACAAGTAAACATATACCATTGAGTTTATGTTTGAACTAGGATTAGACGTATGCGTGTGGGTGGATTAATAGAAAATAAAAGATTAACGTGCAACTAGACCGTTTTACATTTATGCATGCAATTATATGTATGGCAAGCTTATTGCACACGGTCTAAAATGTGAAGACTGATAAAGAATATTCATTTTGGAGTTTCATCTTTGTATATTATATGAAAGCTCCATACGTGTGCACGAGGCGTGTACACATGTATATACACCCAATTTT
Source organism: Creolimax fragrantissima (assembly GCA_033442365.1). Classification (NCBI taxonomy): domain Eukaryota; class Ichthyosporea; order Ichthyophonida; genus Creolimax; species Creolimax fragrantissima. The sequence continues at coordinate 281,543 of JAWQFL010000013.1, forward strand.
ATAATATGAAAACGTGGAATACCTATGGATAGTTGGAGATCAGCGTCCAGCTGTGCGCAATTCCGTTTATGTTCCTCGTACTCGCGCAATATGGCAGCATTCTCGTTGCTCTCTGTATTGGATTCGTATACACATAACGCAAGTAAAAAAATCACGAGTGAACACTACGAACTATAACTAGGGAAAGCAGGAGAAGAATGTAAGGTCCAACTTACAACAAAACACGTGGTATATTCATAGTACCTTCCAAACGTGCACGCAATTCATCTTCCATGTGCTTTTCATCAGTCAATTGGTCTTCCGCTTGACGCATGGCAATGAAATGGTCTTTGTCAGCCTCTCTATCCAACTCTTCTTCTAACGTTTTGAGATCGCGTTTCAGCGATTCTATATACGCAAGGTCGCTGCTATCTGACGTACGAAAAGAAACCGATTCCCCTGGTGGACTTCCAACATGAACATGGTGTCCAAGTGAGTGATGATATTTGTGAGATAGACATGCTACGTTGTGTGTCCCTGCGCGTGCATCTGCGCAAAATTTCAACGGTGATGGTGACTTCTTTACCACTAGTTGATTGCCTCCAACTGTTTTCCCACAAGTGTAATGTCGTTGTTGATTATTCCTCGTACTGTGTTGCTGGGTATTGCGTGAATCACTATGTAGAAGAGTAAATGTTTCATGCACTCCGCTCAAGGTACATGGGTGTACTGGACACGTATTCTTACCCTTATACTTGCTCATCCGATGATGTTTCTGTATACTAGAGTGGCGTTGGGGTGTATGGGAGTACTTCTTACCACCTACGTAAATATGAGCATCAGTGTTTAATGTGTTGCCTACTACATCATCTTCACGCTCATCGTCATTGTGAGTGAGGATTCGCATGGTACTGTGAGAGATTGGACTGAGTGTGCGAATGGGAACAGGTAGTTGTGCATGATGTGGAGATCGGGATGGTGATTTTGCTCGTGATAGAAGGGAAGGATTCCTCTTCGGGCTGATACGCTCTCTGCTTTTTTTGCGCGTTCGAACAGTCATGATCCCATTCTTTCACAAGAAGATCGTCTGTATGTGTCTATGTTGAGGGTATACCAATCGGTCCATCTGCACGACGGAAGACCAAACTCAGACAGTACCTATGATCAAACATTCATACACTCGAAAATTATTGTCCGTCTTTCTTACTTTATTTCTCTCTCTCTCTCTCTCTCTTTCTCTCTCTCTCTCTCTCTCTCTCTCTCTCTCTATCTCTCTCTCTTCATATCTCTCTCTCTCTCTCTCTCTCTCTCGTTCTCTCTCTCTTTCTCTCATGTGAAGCAAACTAACACCACTGAATGGAACAGTAACCCTAACAACAACTCTGAAATGTGGTTTGAATGAATATTCCAAATTTCCCGTTTCAAATTCAAATATTATTAATCGTATAAAATTCAAGTATACTAAATAAGCTAAATTCAATATATCCAGGTTTATAATGACGATCTGTTTTTATATTCAATATACCAAGTTGATTTATATTTTAATTTAATACAAAAAACAGACATGTTTCGTTCTAAATTAGCATCACAACCGGTGCACACGCACACCCGTGCCACCTGTACTGTACCTTAAAACGGCAAGAATCCCAATATCACGACCCCGTGCAGTAAACAAACACATAAACAACTAACTGTATGTGCAACATACAATCGATAGTGCGCTTCCTGTAGCTCTCTCTCTCTCTCTCTCTCTCTCTCTCTCTCTCTCTCTCTCTCTCTATGCATATACATGTATAGATGTATTGTATTCACAGCAATCGCATCTCACCGTCATAGAAACCCATACATACATCAACTATATACAACATAGCAATGTCTGTGCCTGCAAAGAAGTTGTTCGTATTCTTCGGCCCATCCGGTGCCGGAAAAAGCACCATGCTTAAACAACTGTTTCTCGACTTCCCTTCAAAGTTCGGATTCTCCACATCTCGTATGTGACAGACATGCACATGTTTTCGATTACGTAAACCACGGCAACATGTGTTTGTTCGACGTACGTACTGTGTTTCCTCGAATTAAAGACATTCTTGGTGTAGTTACGAATACAGATGAGCGTTTATTGGACAAGTAGTCCCATTCGTACTATATTCATTTTATATATAGAAAAGTTTGTCTCACTTTTACTCATGTGAAATCTTTACCGATTACATGTGTGTGTGTAGACACCACCCGAAATCCCCGCCCAGGAGAACAGCACGGTGTTGACTACAACTACATCAGCCGCGAAGAAATGCATAAAGCCATTGCAGAAAACACTTTTATTGAGCATGCCGAATTCTCTGGAAACTTGTACGGGACAAGCTACGACTCCGTAAAGAAAGTAATCGAGAGTGGCAGGGTAAGCATATCAGTAGCCGTTGTACGTATAGTTATGATGACTATCGCTATTTGAGTTCTAGTCTATTATATATTGCTCTCAATGAAACGCTAACCCCCTTTGCATGAATGATGGCCAATAATTGTTGGCAAACTACATTTTTTCCTAGCATATTCAAAAATTATTTGCAGTAGATACACAATATACAATGTAACGCTATGATTATTATATTAGCAAATTTGTGTACTCTGTATGCAAGTATTTACATGTACCACACACATAATCTATACGCCAACATTCAAACATTCGCATGTCTACACGTACACTACTAATTGCACTGTGCTCTTAAAAGTATCCTTACTTCCATGCTTGATTGTAGATTTGCGTTCTAGATATTGAAGTACAAGGCGTGCAGAATATTAAGAAGACTTCATATAACGCCGAGGCACTCTATGTGTACGTTAAGCCTCCTTCTGTGGAAATCCTCGAATTACGTCTTAGAAAAGTATGTCAAGTTATATTTCAATATTTATGGTACACGCAAATCGTATGGGACCAGCACCTGCAGTAAATAATTACTCGAGGGGCCAAAAGGAAAATCCCAAGAATTAAAGTGAATTTCAATACTAACGTTCATCACAACTAAATGGTATTCCTAAACTCTCGTATTTTATTTATTTCTGCGGCTTTGCTGATGCTTTTGCGTATTTGTTGACTGTTACGACAACATCCTCATACAATGATCTGCACTCAGGAGTGTGCATGTATGCATAAGATTAAAGACATCCGCTTTCTACTATTCTTCCATGTACAGAGAAAAACGGACACTGAACAAGCCATCCAGAAGCGTTTGATTACCGCACAAAAGGAACTGATATACGGTGACGGACTGCCAGAAAGCGATGATATTATTAAGATTGTGAATGACGAATTTGAGCGCGCTTATGCACAACTTAAAGCAGCCGTTATGCCATACGTACAATAGCATGAATCGTCAAATGTTTAGTAAGACTCAAGTATTAATAGATCAATTTCAAATGAGACCTTTTCTATGGACCACATGCCCATATATGTATATTAGCTAGTCCTACGGAGGTTGAATCATTGCTGCGCATACGATCAGAACTATTATTATATTCTGCTATTTAATAAATTCGCTGACTAATTTTATCAAGTGGGCGGTGTTGGGCAGGTTCTAATCTACTTTATTTATTACTGTCTAATTGCTAGTGGCTGTGTATCTACTTGCTTTCACATGATTTCGTTTTGTGTCCTTAGACACTACCGCTGGAACTTCTTCCCACGGTAAATATTATTATCTGTATAGTTTTTTACCCATTTGGGTACGGTACTTATCCAACAGATGAGCTTGTAGTCTAAGCTGGTCATTGAGTTTCCTGGCCACCTGTGGTTCTTCCAAAGCCTCTTCCAGCCTGTGACGATGACGGGTCAAATCCGGACGTGACGTAGAGCTTGCAGGAGTGGTGTCATCTGCGTTTAGTAGAGCATTGAATAGCTCAGTCCATATATCCACGTGCCACCACCTAACACATTCGTGTTGTCGAAAGAAAGTGATTTGTTAATTAATTTGTCGCACGGATATCAGGAATGAACAACGTGTGATCGTGGGCTTATGTGTAAAAAGCTTACCGTTTGAAGGGTTGGCGTGGCTTGAAAAGACCATCACGTCCTCTAACTACGTCCATGTATTGGTTGTGGAACATGCAGTGGATAATTCCCAGGATCCCATACGTATCAACCTACCAAGAAACAGTTCGTCGGATTTGTGACAAAAGTCAAAGAAAAGTCTGTGTGTGAACTACATTCAATTTGTAGTTGTATTTATATCTATGGATACGTGCATATTGCTTGTTATCAGCTGCGTATGATTTGTGTATGTACCTGGTAGCGCCATGGACGATTATGTTGCATCTCAACGCATATGAAGCCATCAGTGTTGTTTGAGCCAGTGAACAATGCATCCGATGGATACAGCTGGCAGTCCAGACTGCGTCCATAGTCAATCAGTTGTAGCCCATATTTTTGCCATTCATCGTTACCATGCCTTTGCCATTTGCTTTGTGGAATACTGTGGTGGAAAGAAGAGAGGGTGAACATGAATGGCATGGCTTACTGCTTGGCTGGGTGATGGACGCCATAGAAAAATATGGATATCTAAATGTTCCATGTCTAGTATATCTATAGGCCTATCAGTATTATAAAGGACGTTATTTCAGATGTGTTCACAACGTTTCCTCCATGCTCCTTGCTGCTTTGATGCCATTTTCAAGCATTGTACATACACACGAAATCACAATGATGTATATCATAAATGTATCTATACAAATACTCATAGTCACACCTAGGGCTGGCGCGAAGAAGGAAATTGTCTGGTTTGAGATCACCGTGCAGTATGTCACAAGCGTGTACAATCTCAAGGATGCGCAGTATCTCTATGGTGTAGAACATGACCAACTCTTCCTTCATACAGCTACCGTCCTGGGCCCATGCATTCACAGCATCCAGCAAGGATCCTGTTCAATAAAATTTTGGTTTGAGTGACTGGGTTTGGTATGAAAAACATTTGGACTCTATGATTGGTGTCCCGTATAATCTATATATTAATTGAACACATGGAAACAAGTTGAACACATATGTAAACATGGAAACCTGCATACCCTGATCAAGGTAGTCCAGAACCACAATTGATGACCCAGAATAGACATGGAGACCACGGGTTCGACCAAACACTTGTGTGCACAAGTGTGGATATTCTATAGAAAGCATAGCCTTGCGGTTGTGTAGTGTGTCAGAAATGTACGCTTCCCACTCACCAACAGCCTGGCTTGTGACCTTTATTGCATAGGATCTGTTTGAGAATATTACGAATAGTATGGCGTGATTTGAGAAATAGGTCATATATTACATCGTGAACGGCATTGGTGCAGATAACAGAACAACCCAGAAAAACAGTGTTTCAACATTTAGGTTGCACCGTTCCCTCGGCTAAGTGCTTTCTTTGCAAGTATAACTATACATATCGAACACTTAGTTATAAACGTAGGCAAGATGGACATGTCAAAAGAAATACACTTGTGCACACAAAGCAGGACCTCTCATATACTAACATAACCTCTACTCAGTCACGTAATATGGCACCGACATACCGAATCTTTTGCAAGTGAATATCAATAATCTCAACTAAATAGACGGAGGCCCATGCACCTTTACCGACACATCTCTTCAAGCGGTATGTGATACTGTCGGCTGTGTAGCAATAAATACAAACAAACGAGGAGAGTCACAAGTATGTTGATGAGTTTGTAACAAATATGATAGTCAATGTTTACAAAATGCATATCGTGTACGCATGTCAATAACACACTCAATGGTATAGAGTCGTCCCACGCACGTTGTGTGCTCTAAACACGATTCACACAAATATATGAAACATACCAAGCGTAACTTCCATTTTGACATTTCCCTTCCCGTCGGTTATGCGTGGTGCTTTTACGTCCGGCATGCGATACACATGTTCCATATTTAAACTAACCAAGCTCAGACATTTTGCAATATTCTTTTCCTCAAACGGATCATGCAGATCCAACCCCAAGGACGTCGTACTGTTTGGTATCAGTGAAGATGGATGTATAGGTGAAGATATTGTTCTTTGCTTGTCTGGTGTGTGTTCTATTAAGGACTGCGAGGAGTATGGGCCGAACTCGAACACATTATCTTGTACAGTTTTTACTTTGTTATCATCTACGAGCTGCTGTGGGCGTGGACGAGGTCGGGGTTGTGGGTTTTTGATTGAAGGAGAATGTGAAAGTTGTGTATATTGTGATGAATGTGATGATACATTCGTGGTGCGCTCCCCCTGTGAATGGTTGTTGATATGTAGACTGTTGAAAGTGGAGACCAATGGCCGTTCCGTCTTTGTATCGCAACTCTCTACAGTTGGACGCAAATTTGGGTGAGCTTCTGCTTTCATGGACGTATCCTTTTTCTGTTTTGAAATTTCAGCTGCCTTCCCTAGTGCTGGTCTGATAGGATTGGCATTAATGTTAGCTTCATTCGTCAATGCTTCTCGTGAGATGTGGTCGTTAAAGCCCTGTTTTTCATTAATATGTGTAAGTGATCTGTTGGGATTCGTACATCCCTTCGACAGGTCTGTTTTATCAATGTACCCATGGTGACAATCATGAAGTGAGTGCGTTGAGGATTGATTGGGCTGTTTCACCTCCTCGGCGTTTTGGCCGTCCTTTTGTGTGTGTGCGTGGGAGTCTGCAGGTGATGAAGAAAGACCAACGTGTGTATTCATATAGCCTGGACTAGCATCTGATAGGGGGCTGAAGTCACTGATACTAGTGTTTGCGAGACTTCCAAGTCCTGATTCGTCCGCACTCTGACAAAACAGATTAAACCACCACAAACGCAAAGATTGTGATTTGTGTGACTTTACATTGTGATAGTACAATTTAAAACGTTCGACCACAGCTACGTTACTTAAACATGGGCGCATATATCAAACATGTACATATTCAAAGACATACAGTGGGTGTGGAGTGTAGGACATGGGACTGCTCGTCGCTTAAACATTGTCTGAAAGTCATCAACCTGGCGTCCGCCAAACCTTCTGCAACTGTAGCACTAGGAGTCTGGGTGATGCCCATATGCGAGAGAAATGAGTTATTGTGATTCGTTGCCTGTCGTTGATTCCAAAAGCATAAATACAATATAATATAATATTTTACTCAAGCGTGTGGTTCAGTTGTGCATATAGAACAGCAATGAGACAGATCGTTTTTATATACATCAATACGTAGAGACTTGGAATGAAATTAGTCATTGTACCTTTGACAACATGATACGAGAGTTCTGCGTATCTACTCGTGGGTTACGCATAGTGCTAGAAATGTACGAATTCGGTGAATATGGTTGCTCATGAGCTGACTTGAATGAGCGAGCATTACTGTTACTTGGCGAATGCAATTGAGATTTCTTAGTTGGATTCACCACTTTATCGCCACTCTCCTCTACATGTCGACCGTCATCCGGCTTTCCATTCGTGCGTTTGTATTGCATGTAAGCTCTCGTAACACCTGGCTGGTCTTCACAATCATCATTCAACGTGTTATTCGCACGCAAATCATGTACATGTTGATGAGAACAGGAACGTGAATGCTTGTGACCTTCTATTGTATGACTCCTCTCTTGTACTGTGTTACCATATTTGCTGAATTGGACTGTTGTTTCCGGATCGTATCTATATTTTGGTTGCATAGCGCGCAGTTCTTCGGGTGATATCTCTTCGACTGTCACACTCCCGTCACCTTGTCTTGGTACAAGAAGAGCACTCAAATGAGCATTCTGTCCACCAATGAACTCTGAGTTGCAAATATGCCTGCCATTTCCTGGGGGCTGCCTAGTTGTGCGGATACATAAAGACATGCGAAGAAGATTTATCAAAAATTAGAACAGTTGGATGAAGTGCATGTAAAGCAACTGACATGCATGTATACGAACACATGCCCTGGCCTACTTTTGTTTCCCAATAAACGCATTTGCATTAAAACTATTCAATAGGGGTGTGCTCCATAGGTGTATACAGGTAGTTCTCTTTTTTGGCCCGTGCATACTTTGGAACAGGAGTTTTCCGTAACAATCGATTCATGGGACGGGCTTTTCTGTGGACAAAAGAAAGAATTATCAGGCCGGAAATAGAAACTAACGTACCATCGGACAAATGAGTAGGATAATCATTATATACACTAACCTGTTAACACCTAAATCAATGACGAGCGCTGCGTCCTGCTCATTGCCATATGCTCGGCATGCTGATGCCCATTTCTCGTAGAAGAATGCGAGTTCCGTGCCAATCTCCTCATCGTTCATGTACTGGTATACTATGATGGGATTCTGGCAACTATCCGCCTAAGTAGAATACAAATGAACCCAACGACAGTGACCTTATGCACAATGAAAATCACCTTTCCATAGCATAATCGTGCTCGTGACTGAGTATGGGGTATAATTTGCTTTGTTCTAACAATTATTGGTCAGGTGAGAAAAGCTGTACAAGTTTTGTTTTGTACACGATTGTTGACGTGAACATGGACTACAAACATGAACGGTCTAATGCATATGGACTTACAAACGCTGCCCAGACCCGGATATATCTGACATCATTCCTGTACTGGGTACGATTGATAAGGCGGCGTGCACATGCCTCGTACACTTGGATAAGTGTAGAAGAATTGGCCGTAGTTAGTTTCTCTTTTCTCCATTCAATGTAACTGTTGTAGCGCATGACGGTCGTGTAAAACAAAATTCGTCGTACTATCTGGATTATTGTGAGCTTGTAATCAACTGACTGTGCGTGAACAAAAACTATCGCTTAACCGCGAGTACGCTTACGCACCAGCTTGAGACATACCTTAGCCATAAATCCAACGGGTCGTCACTCTCGTCTGCAGACAAGGCTTCCTCAAAGGCTCTGATAGGTGAACAAATGAACAACCACAAGGAATGCAAGTTCACTTAAAAAAGTTAAAATACATTTAAATAAGGTCTGGTCTATAAACTGCAAGTATCTTAAGCACTTATACACGAAGATGTGAGACGGTGATTATCCCAAAGTCAAACACACTCATTGCTTGTAGAGTATGGAGCGCATAAAAAAAAATAAAGCTGTTTAGCATAATCATGCAAGCATTCGTTGTAGTCAGAACAGGTCATATGCAACCACCAATCTCATCATATCTGAGTGTACCAGTTCTCGGCAAAGGGGTCACTATCTATGGGTAGCCGTGTATGAGATGGTAAGCATTGCCTTCAAATGCACACATGCCTGAACTCAATATATACATGTATATATAACATGTATAGTACAAGTCGACACCCCTACATAACCACTGGTACAACACATTGATCAAGTATAAAATATGGGTAATGCCATAGTATGAATTATGGCCTCCAAACGTTCAACTCGTAATTAACCAGTACTGACCGTATATCTGCAGCGTACAAGTTCACGTCCGCGGCGCCGTATTTCTGACGTGAAATTTCTTTTCGATTGTAAGAAACGTTTTCGTTTCCATCATAATGGCCATTCATACTTGCGGTTTATTACTTAAGTTCAATACCACTTTTCGGAATTCCGAGCATGTCTTTGATGTGGGCATGCTCAGTCGAGCAGATACAGTTTTTGCGTTCCACGACCGCTGTAAGAAGATAGTGGAGACTTGTTCTGCGGAATGCTATAAATGCATGGCAGCGAACGAAACAGGGTACCGTGCGGACTATGTGCTTGTTTGTATAGGTGTGTTTGTTATTATGTGTATATTTTGCTTTTGGTTGTATGTATGTTTTTGTTTGTCTGGACACGTGTGTATGTTTGTATAATGCGTTTATATGAATGTGTTTGTTTGGATGAATGTGTTTGTTTGAATGATGTGTTTGTTTGCATGTATACATGTGTTTGTTTATATATAGTTTTCGGCACGGTATCGCTGTTAAACGTCTCTATACGATAGTGTTGCCTTAGTCACTCACTCACTCACTCACTCACTCACTCACTCACTCACTACACTGACTCGAAGCTCTAAAGCTGCGTTGCGTATGGTGAGATGGGCTGAACGTTAAGAAAAGCCCGCCAAAATCATGTGGTCACAGAATTTATTCAAATAAATCATTCGTTTATCCACATCGCGGTAGGGAATCGAATTATTTATTCAAATAAATTATTTATATTCAAAGTGGGAAATTTTGTTTCAAGTAGTTAGGTGGTTGACCTGGTAAGGAGACATAACGTCAATCAGTTCACACGATACCTAAGTACAACAGCACAGTTCACACTAAAGACCTCATCCGTCTACATTTCCTTAACACCTCAAGCACATAGACACACACACACACACACACACGTTTAGCGTTCAACGAAGATACCATTCAAATATATCAAACCCTACATGAACGCAAGCCATGTAAGTGCGTGCATGCGCAATGTCCGTGTGTGGTATGTGTGACCCGAGTGAGCGGAGTGGACCTTTGGACAGAGGTATCATAAAACGCTTGCAGTTTTTAAAGTTCTTTAGCTGCTTTTGAAGTATGTTTTGCAGTTTTGAAGTGCTTTTCGTTGTTCGCAATTCTCAGTTTTGAAGTTCTTTCGACAGTTTTGAGGAGCGTTCGCAGCTTCGAAGTGCTTTTGCCGTTTTAAAGTGCTTTCGAAAATGAAATGTCTGTCCGTCGGGTTACGTATAGTTTCTGGGTCGTCATGTCCATACAATGTGTACGTCCATTAGGGGACTTTGGTATGTGCTCATTCAATAAGGTATTTCCAAAATGGGACGGACTCTCACTCACCCGCAACAAAGAGTTGTCCAATGAATCAATTCCATTTTCCGTATCAAACACCGGTCGGCCCAGTCGATTGGTTCACCACAAAAAACATTTGAAGAACTCGAATATCACATTAAATGCAAAACAGAACAAACCACCACATATAACATACAACACATCATACATCACCATACAACACACACCACACCACCATACAACACACCATACATCACCATACATCACATACCACACCACCATACAACACACCATACATCACCATACAACACACACCACACCACCATACAACACACAATACCACACAACAACACAACACAAATGGAATATTATTGATTTACATTTGAATCTACGGACCTAGGTGTATATATAATATCAGTATATATACCGTTGACATTGAATGCCTACACATGGTGAGGTTAATATCGCTGTTATAAGAGGATACAAGCGCAAATCTGTGAGGTGCGCCTAAACGCAGAAAAGTCGAGTTTCTTTTATAAATCTACCAAAAATAGCTGCTGGTACATACAGTGAAGCTGGTTTAAACACCAAACGCTGGACGTTTCAAGTCGTACGTGTTTTTTCATCTTATTGCATAGGCCGCCAAATCTACCACTTAGAACAGTAGTACTGGCAACGACATAAACAGTCACATTGGTATTCCATCACTCATTGTACTGCATTAACTTGGAAAGTTGATTCTATTTCTGAATGGCTTTGGTATTCGGAAGTTGGACAGGTGGTGGTGTTAAATATCCTGGACTTCATAAACAGAAGAGGGCGACACAGCTAGATAAACGTGGAGATACTTCCTCTCCAAAAGTCAGATCACTAGTACGTGAGAATGAAGATGGTGTTGGTCATAATTCCTCGAAACAAAGTTTGAATCTTGAAGATTTCGATGATAGCAATCTATTTGAGGTACTACCTACATTGTTATATTAGCATGAGTTTGAGTTGAATTGACGTGATTTTTTTGAAAATTTGCATTCGATGTTGTCACCCTTTTTGAACTCATGCACTTAATGTTCTCTACTTCTTGTGTACGTGTAGTATTGATTAACGTATCACATATTGACACTTATTTGCGTCACCCGATGCTTGTGTTGGTGGAATGCTGGAGGTTATACTACGGATTCCACATGATTGTATGACAAAAATTCCTATCTTTTATATTATTTGTATACACAGGACTTAAAAAGTGATTTTCAGGGAGCTAGATTGTTAGATGATTCAGCTTATATGTCGCCGTCACTAGAAAAGAATGTTGTGCGTCGGTCTCGAGGGCTCTCCACAAACAGGGACCCTGCGGTACCTCCGACGTACACCTTGTACAGAAGTGAAGAACAAACTACTGAAGACAAGCAGGGATCACAACTACCCATTGCTTATCCGTCCCGGAAAAAGTACAATATTGCATTATCATCCTCAGTAGCGAAGGCTTCATCCACCATTCATGTAGCTACCACTGATCCACTTGTTAGGTCGAAATATTTTAAAGCATCCGACTTGTCATGTCCAAGGGATTTTCGTCTCCGTTCCACTCTCCAAGGAGGCTTGAATCGTGATGTGCACGAGAGCACCCAAAACAGTAATATACGCGGTGGAAGTTCTTCTCTTCCTTCTTTGCGTAATGTAAAATGTGGCAATAACGACTCCACAGAGGCACTCTCAAGATCTAATGAAGATGAACACTTCTTATGTGAGCAAGCTCGATTACAGCAGCTGATTGACGAGGATGATGGTATCGAACACAAGCACGTCAGTTACAGTACGCTGATTGGTGCCACGCATAGGTATAATAGTTTTACGCTGACAGTTTATGCAGGTTCTCCTCAACTTATTCACATTTCATACCAACATAGTGTTTTCATGAATGTAATCGCTGGCTAAGACAGGCACTATATATGATGATATGGACGATCCAAAAACTAATTTACACATTTCTTCCACTGCAGGGAAACTCAACAGTTTGATCGATGTATGTCATGTGGAAGCAATCCCGATCCCATGTGTAACCATACAATCAGTGAGATAGATTACTTTGTATCGGCAGCCGACCCTGGGAGAAATGATGAATTCAATCTCCGCTTCGAGAAGGCGTGCGCCACTGCTCCCAACGCGCGCAACAGGCAAATCTACAAACAGGCTAGTTACATTTACAACTCAAATCACGTAGATGACCTTGTGGATTATGATGAGGCGATGGAATTCTATCAACTTTAAATAGTAATACCCCAGCAATGGAGTTGCATAGTCTGACTATTCATTCTTACTGCTCAAATATCTCTATCACGGTCTCAGGAAGGCGAGTTGTCTCCGGCCATAACTAATGGAAATCAAACTCTTATGTAAAACTTGAAAGTATACTTACAGACTAATATTCCATATTTCTGTTTAACTTTACGAATTGTAATCGCGATTCTATATGCTAAAAAGACGAATTCATGATTAGTACTAAGAAAACGCTAACCAGAATAACATGCAATATTCGAAACCTCAAGAGAAGTTCTATTTGTGTGAATAATAAAACAATCTAAGCTTTCCGCTATGCACACACGGAACCAGACTACTACAGTTTGTAGATCAGTGCTATTATAATTTTTAGATATACGTAAAATTAACAAGAGCTAACCGAGTAGAAATCTGTGACAGTGGGTCGCTTTGTGCAAAATATATATACCAACTCCCAGGAAAGAGATCAATAGTAAGTCCAAAACCGGTACATGGTACGATTTTATTAACATCAAATCAGCGAGTGTGCTTTGTGACCACAATACCGATATACCTGACGCGAAGAAAATGCTATTTATACATTTATTTCTTCTTGGCGGCGGCCTGGGCAGCAGCCTCAGCCTTGGCCTTAGCGCGCTTCTCGCGTACACCAACGTACTTGGCGTTGGAACGAGCCATACGAAGGGTGTAGTGAGCGCCGAAGTTCTTCTCCTCTTCGGTGATGGCACGAGCCTTCTCGCGGGTAAATTGCTGACGGATCGGGATGATAGCTCCCTTAAGCTGAGATGCAGCCTTGCACTCCTCAACCTGGAAGAAGTGTCAAAGAAATCAATATAAACAATTACGATACGCATATTTTAAAATTTGCTACACACGACACGAGAGTGATGGTTTACTATGAGCTAAAATACACGCGATCAAGTTCACATGTACCTGAGAATCTCCACTCTTGACACGTCCAGCGCGCTTGGGGAACACAATGAGACGCTCACGGTACTCCTTAAGACGTTGCACATTCAGGGACAGAGCCTCAACTGAGCGAGACTTGCGGCGGTGATCGACAGCGATTCCAACGGTACGGGCAACCTTAGCGGTAAGTCCGGCCTCCTTGACCTCATCAAGGGTGAAACCACGTCCAGCACGAATGCGAGAGTTGTACTGGGCGGTGGGGCAACGGACAGCCGGGCGGAAAAGACCAGACACGGGGCGGGGCGCGATAGCAGCGGCCCTAATATTAAAACATAGTTGTTAGAAACTACTGTTAATACAGATACATAGTAGTAATAGATATTTAGAGTTGTAAGACAGACAATTTAACGAAAGATGAAACAAGCGCATATCTATATAAACCATGCCAATGAATTCGACTTCCTGTTTACCAGCAAAATGAAAGCATACAAAAGTCTTTACACAGCTCTCACTAGATACGAAAATATCTACACTCTTACAGCTTGATGTTAAATATCTGTCGCACAAAACCCTGCACAATCCGTTCTATCATACTTGATGACCACAACTGGTACATATAAAGGACTTTCGTACAAAACAGATCACAGCCGTGGTAAAACATACTTAGTCTGACGTGTTACACGACGACGCTTTTTGCGTCCGGGCTGGTTGAACCAACATTGGACGCGGTTCTGCCAGTCCTTCTTGAAGTGGGCGTTGGGGATAACGTTATTGTGCCTGACCATGGTGCTTTTGAATCATGTACAACCATTGGAACGACACACATGTGAACATGAAAACACAAACAAGGAAAGCAACCAAACATCAAAATTGGATGGAAAGAAAACGGTGTGAGCTGAGGAGATTCAGGTGTTTGAAAGATCTAGGCTGTCTATTATGAATGTGTTGTTGTGTTGTTTCTACCGCAAGTTGGATTGTTGGCATCCATCGTCAATTCCGTACATGGTATGGATATGTATGTCTCGGTCGAAACGTTTGTTATAGAATGCGATCAGATTGTTCGAACCATGCCTGGGAACACAAATTTCAGAGCGCGCAAGGAATGTTGATCTGCATAGCTCTAGTGGAAGGTCTCTTCATTCAGTCCATGCATGCATGCCACACTTTAGTCTAAGATGGACACTGTCTAAGGCGCACATTGTCTAAGCCTACCCACACATACATACATACAAACAAACATACATACATACATACATACACACACACATTCTCTCTCTTGTCTATCTCTACATACATACCCAGATGGACGTGAACAATACTACGACCAGGGGAAAGGATGAAAGGATGTTGGTTCTCTGTAGTTATAAGGGCTTTCGAGTCAGTGGGTAATGTAAAAAATCTGTTAAGCTGAAGTCAGTCGTCGGGCGTGGGTTGGGTCGGCACGGTATCGCTGTTAAACGTCTCTATACGATAGTGTTGCCTTAGTCACTCACTCACTCACTCACTCACTCA